>JBBPOE010000261.1:0-35253 GCA_038091295.1 Tylopilus felleus | reverse complement strand
AGTTGATTTTGCAACTCTGTCACATTTGTCGGCTATCTCACCGGCATCCTTCTGGCACACGTCTTTTTCCACTCGCTTTCGTTTTTTTGGCTGGAACATGTTCTATGCAAGGCATTATATTACCCAGATTTTTTTCCAGATTTTTTTCTAACTAGACAAGTGAGCTATCGAAAAAGTGCTCAAAGATTTTGCAACTCTGGTCCCACGATAGTACATATGCATTTCCAGCGATGGCGATGCCAAAAAAAAAAAATCAGTGACACGTCACAGGGACTGATTGGACCATGGAAATGAGATGATTGGCATTCGACATGAACCACGGTGACCGGAGAGAGCGGTGAGACATGGAAAATCAAAAAGGAGACGGACACACACGCGAGCACCATGTGGACCACAAATCCCCTCGTTCATGGCGCATCAGACGCGTTTTTGACGAGGGATACATACTTCAAACGGAAAACGTACCCAAGAATATCCTTCTTCGTGACGTCCACAACCACTGCGTTCCCCATCGAGCTGGAAGTGCCAATCAAATGATGGTTACTCCCAGCGCCTTGCTACTGGTACCCTTTTCAGTGCGACTGTAGTGGGATGAGCGGACGGCAAGGATTCCATGCAGACAAGTTGCTCGACTGACATCCTTGTCCTACGGTTTCTCCTTGAACGGCTTCTCTATCGAATTCGTGACAGTGGTGGATGACTAGTATGGTAACATCATACATATAGTCATGGGCGTACTAGTCCTACTTGTAGCTTGTAACTACACCGCCACCGGAGTTTATTACCCATAGTGCTCAGTCGCCTTAGTCAGCAAGACACTTCCACATCCAACCACCATGTACAACGGCATTGGGTTGACCACTCCCCGTGGAAGGTACGTCCCATAACCCCCCACCGTCCTTTCTATCTCACGCTAATTTTTACAGCGGTACGAATGGCTACGTCCAACGCAACCTGTCCACCCTTCGGACGCACGAAACCGCCGCTGAGCGCGCTGCAGCGTGGGACGTGGCACCTCCCAAACACAGGGAGCCCGACGAAGCAATTCTCGAGCACGAACGAAAACGAAAAGTGGAGGTCAAGTGTTTGGAGTTGCAGTTGAAGCTCGAGGACGACGGGTGCGTTTTTTTTTCCTCCGTTTCTTTGCCTGTGTCCCCCGTTCGCGTGGCTTATTTTGCGCTCGGTTTTTTTTCTTCTTTCGTTTGAACAGACTGGAGGAATCAGAGATAGAGGACAGGGTGGCGGCGCTTCGCGAAGAGCTGTTGGCAGACCTCGCCTCCCTCGCCACCTCTGCCAAACACCTCAAGTCGTCCGACACCCACGCCATCGCCGCCGCCAAAAAAACCGAGTTGGACAAGATGGCCCGTGCACTCGGCACACGCAGAGACTATGTGGAGGGCGAGGCGTTTGATCGCGAGAAGCAAGAAGAGAACAAGCGAAGCAGGCTCGTCGAGCGGGAGGAGCGGGGGAGGAAACGGGAGGAGGAACGGGCCAAGATGCAGGAGCAACGTCAGCGATGGGAAGCGGCGAAGCAGGAACGGGATCGGATGAGGCGGAGAGACGAAGATCGGATGAGACGGGAGCGCGAAGCGGATGAGGCGAAGAGAAGGGAGAGGATGCCGCCGCCGCCTGTGCCATCCCATCGAGAGAGGGCGGGGCGGGAGTCGTATAGGAGAGCATCCCCACCTCGTCGTCGTGATGAGCGTGCGCGATCACGGTCACGGTCTCTTTCTAGGTCGCGATCGCCGGATCCGGTGCCCCGTCGTCGTCCGCGTTCGCCTGTGTATTCGCGTCGGCGGTCGCCCCCGCCCCGTCGAGCGCAGGAGCGTTCTGCCTCACCCCCGCGACGCCGCTCGCACTCCCCGTCTCCGCGTCGTCCACGTGACCGGTACGAATCACCTCCGCGACGAGGACGTGACAGTAGCGAGTCTCCTGTTCGTGATGACCGCTCTCCCCCACGCAGCGATGATAGCCGGGATGAGAGGAGAGGACGAGAGCGTTCCGTGTCACCCAAGTTGACCAAGGATCCTGTCCGCTCACGTTCAAGGTCGGCTGGATCCTCGATGTCTGTCAGCACCAGCGACACGCGCTCCAGTCGTCGAAGTGATTAAAAACGAACACGGGTTCGAAACGTGTTTGCTACTGGCTGTGATTACGTGTAGTCTCTTTTTCTCTTTTGTTTATGATGTAAAATTACAGATGACCTAGTGCTCCGAGTATCTTGGTTGATTACAGTACTGAAAGTGACTTGTTCTTGAATGCATCCACAGAGAGATGAGAATCACGACAAAGGCAGTGGTAACAATGCATCGGGATAAAACAACGTGCCAGTACTCCCCGTGTCGTACTCTGGTATGCCGTTGAGCAAGCCCAAGGGCGTGCGGCGATATTGGAACGTGCGCGGTAACGCAAACTGAGAGCTGGTGGTGACATACGGGGTATGGCTCCAGTGCACCATGCCGAAGCGTCTCAACGAGACGTCGGTCTGTGGCCACCCGACGGAGAGGCCGATCCAACAGTTTGGACGAGGCGCCGCAGGGAACTAGATGCGATCATGTCGATCAGAGAGAGATGGAAGGTGCTGAGGGACTCACCTGATCGGTGCGTTCCGTCGGTCGTTCCGCTTGCAGGGGCACGGGTGCCCATGCGGTGAGGATGTGCGGCGCTGCGAGTGATGCACCGGTCGACTGCCACTCCAAGATCTGTGGATTAGAGATGGATGGGCGTGCAGGATTGGCTGTGGTGTCGTCGTCGTTGTCGTCGTCGTCGTCGACCGAAAGCAGTTCCAACAGCTGTTCGAGTATAAACTCAGGGTCGGACATGAGGACAAGGTGAGGGTTGTAGTACAAAGTGTTGCAACACGACCCTATTATATAGTACACATCTAAAATAGGAAATGAGTCCCTATCGTGCGGTCGTTCGCTGTCCACCTGTGTTCTCCTTGAGACGGTCGATCAAGGGCGCGTCGGGCGCGTTCGCAGCGGGTATCTCGAGTTTATTCGTGCTTTCCTTTCTATTCGTCTTCGAGTCACCCTTGAACCCTACATAATACACTCTCGACACATCTCCGCCAGCCGAATCTCCCTAATGATTCATGAACCTCAGCCCCGTATATAGTAATCTCAAAGGAAGAAGCGCTGCACGGGGAAGCATTGCAGCTGCGCAAAAGAATACGACTCACGAAATAGAGACTCAACGCGTGCACGCTCGTAAATGCCGCCACCCTCACAGGGTACTCCACTGCCACCGTTTCCCCTTCTGAAAGACTGATGTCGAGATGTGGTTTGGTGTTGGCTACGTCTGCGAAATCGATGATGGTTGCGTAGTTGGCAAAGATCTTGAAGTGCCGTGGCGTCGTCTCGCCGCGTCCTATTCCGTCGAACGGTATGACCAGTCGATCGGAAGACGGTGGGGCAGTGTGAAAGCATATTGGCGACATAAAAAGGGGAGAGATCGCATCGTGGGTTATGGGCGGAAATCCACATGGACAAGGCAAGGAAGGTACTTTACCGATTTTGAGTATGACGGACTTGATCCGCACGTTCTGGGAAAAGGGAACGTGTACGATCATCTGGGTAGACAGGGTCGCATTGGATGACTGGGTTCGTTCGTGGTTCGTTCTTACCTGATCGTCTACACCAGAATCGGCGAACTGGGTCATGTCCTCACGTTCGGACCATGGTTTGATCAGCGCTTTGGCTTGCTCAGGGACGGCGAGGTTCAGTCCATGCACGCTGTCATCGTCGTACATGATCAACAACGAGCTGGACTGTGAGACTACTTACTTGTCTCGATCTATGTAGCCAAACAAGTTCGAGTGCTCTGCGCCGTTTAGATCTGTAGCAATCGAATTCGAGCCTTGGTCTGCAGCTGAGCTCATGGTCGCCTTGGGTGAACCTGTCATTTCCATATCGGGAACAAACACAAATACAGAAAATTTGGTCTAGTTCACCTTGCAAGAGGAACATGAACAGGCTCTGTATCGCTCCTGCAATCCGACAGCCATGGTCGCGTATCAAAAATCACAGAATACACGTCCAAAGAGCCTATTCCACTTCGTCGTCGGGAAAACCTCCTCAAACAGCCCAGGCTGAACCTCTGTCGACGCGGACACCCGCCTCTGCGCTCGGCACGCCCCTCGCAGACGTCCCCCAAGACGGGTTCCTCCCTGACCTCATGCAATACGACAAACTCCTTGACGAACACTCCCTCGCAGACTTTCCACCCACCCAACGCGCCCCATTTTCCAACCGCGTCATCGTCCGGAACGACCCCTCCATGGTCGTCGGCAACTTTTACGATACCTCTACCCAGGATGCCGCTCGTCTCGACGCACGCTCTGACCCCGAGAACCCAGCAGAGGAAGCAACAGCAGAGGAAGAGCTCGAGGAGCTCGACGACGACGACGAGACCCTCGGGAGCGGGCACGACACCTCCCGCACCTCCCCACTCCACCCCCGCCAACTCTCCCACCTGCACATCTACCCACTCATCATGCGCCGCGTCACACAACAAACCGGCAAGGGCAAAATTCACTCCATGTATTCCCTCGTCGTCGTCGGCGACGGAAACGGTCTCGTCGGGTATGGCGAGGGCAAGGACCAAGAGGCCGCCGTCGCGCGGGACAAGGCCCTCGCCAAGGCCCTCCGAGAGATGGACTATGTAGAGCGGTTCGAAAAGAGGACGGTGTGGACGGAGATGGAGGCCAAGTTTGGGGGTACACGGATCATACTCCGGCCGAGGCCGGTCGGGTTTGGGTTGCGGTGTAATCCGAACGTGCATCAGGTGCTCAAAGCTGCGGGGATCAAGGACGCGAGTGCCAAAGTGTGGGGGAGCAGGAATCCGCTCATGGTCATCAAGGGGCTATTTAGGATGCTGCAGGCAGGGCATGCGCCGTTGGGTATGGGTGATGGCGTCGGTGGTGGTATGAGGCGGTTGGACAAGGGAAGTGGTCTGAGAAATAAGACTGCGATCGAGAGGGATAGAGGTAGGAAAATGGTGGATTTGAAGACATTGTGATCAGGTATCTCTTTGATATCCTACGTGCTCCTCTCTACGCTCATAATACTAGATGTGGTTCTCGAACACAGGGACTACTGACAACCTGTAGGAAGACAAGGCTCGAGATAGTAATCGACTTATACATGGACAAGGTCCCACAAGGACTTTGGTAGCATGTTTCTACCTAAGACTGATTGGTATCTCTGCACTCACCTTGGTCTCTTCGGTAGAATGCTCGGAATGAACAACTGAACGACTGGATTTAACATGAAATAGCATACTGTGGTCGAAGGCACAGTTCATGGTTAAGCCTACATGGAGATTTTCGATGCATCTCGACTACATGAGTTTCGACCTCTTTCGATAGCCATCCTCCGCTAGATCCTGCCTGCCATGCTTTCGGCGAGCTCCCTCGACGTAAACTCGACGATCTCGTCGCTCGAAGGACGTCTTGCACCGCTGGACCGACATCTCTCTACGAATTTCCATCTACCGTCAGTGAGCGCTCTGCGAGATGGTCGATCGGGTTTCGAGACTAGTGTTTGCGCAGACACGATTTTCCGAAACGGTTGCTAGTACGACTCTGACTCCCTCGCATCATGATCGAGCGTCTCGCCCACTCCTCGTTTTCGCACCCACCCACCACTCCCTCTCGCAGGTCAGACGTCCAACCTATGCTTGTCTATCACACTTACTAGCACTCATGGGCTCGCTCAGTGACTTGCTTGGTGCCCATCACACCCTCGCAGCTCGCTCGCCCTCACAGTGTGTTGGGCCGGAAAGCCCTTTGTGGCTTTCGCCCAAATCCTCCTAGATCCTCCCGCCATGTACATCACCCGTTCCTCCCTACGAGCCATCGTTGCGATCGAGTAAGCATTGTTCCAGGCTGAGTCCCTAGAGACGAAAATTCCGCTCATATGTGATTTAGGTTCTGGATGAGGTATTCAAGTTAAAGGTTGATGCGACCTGTTGAAACGTACCCTAGATCTTTGGTCCCGTGCTCCCGCCGGTCGGCAGGTTTAAGACAGAGGAAGAAGCGATAGCCCTGGCAATCGACACCACACATGGTCTTGGTGCTGGGCTGCACTCGAGTGAGTCCACACGTGTACGTCACACGAACCTAAACACGAGCACCTGTAGATGATGCTAACCAGTGTATGCGGGTACCACCGTCTGCCCTAAGAAGCCGGAACAGTGCGCGAATACTGTCTTCCACTCAATTTGCTTAACAACAATCGTTTGGTGGAAAGAAACAGAGGGGAATAAGTTCGTTATGTTGGATCGTCAGGAAAGACTGGTCTGATATTTTGAAGGTCGTGAACTTGGCAGTTCCGCTCTCGAGCAGTATACATCCGTCAAGGCCGTTCACTGGAACTTTGGTGAAACGCTCGAGTGGCCATTTTTTGGTGGGGTCTGCTCGTAGGCCATGGTGTAAATCTAAGTCAAAATCGATCATTCAAGCCTACATGTGCACCGTTTATGTAACTTGTCCCGGCAAAGTCAGGGAGAACCATTTTGGACACAAGTCAAATGTCATCATACACGTTATGGTGCACATACAAACCGTCTTGCTTCATCGACATCGCGGGCTGTTCGCTCTCGTGCTCGTTGGCAGTGCTGGATCGAACGAAAAGCATTAGGGAGTAATCATGGCTTAGTAAACATCGGTCTTTACCTTTGGAAGATCATCCTTGCACGGTAGAATTCCCATTGCGTATTTTCCGTGAATGTTACAGAAGACCAGTAGTACTCCTCTGGCGTTGCAGGGAGCTGAGATGAAAAATTCGAGGACCCCGAGGACTCGGACTCAATGTGGTTTGTAGGTCTATCCCACTGGCACTGGTGCGACTCAGGGATACTAGTAGACCCTACAGTCATCGACGGCGCCGGAGCTTGCTGGGGGACAACCGTAGTCTCGACGGACAGGAACCAACTGCAAGGAAGGTCTCGCTTCTCGCATCGGAGGCAACGGGTAGAATTGTCGTCGTATAGGCACTAACGTCACATTGAGTATGGAGTTGGCCAAGAGGGTGATAACCAACCTTTTTGTGACTTTTACGACAACTGTCGCAAGCCTCTATTTCCCTTATAATCGGTTCAGCTTTGTTATCAGACACGTCCATTACACTCTTGACATAGCTTTCCGTTGGCTTGTTTGCCTTTCGAGGCTCGAACTTGACCTTTCCTGCTGTCATTTCCCTGTATTCGTCCTCCACTGCATTCCAATATGATGGAGGTGGAAATTGGGGGATCTTGTCCATCGTCTTGCTTGTCGGAGACTCATGACTCCACTTACTCGCGTCCAAACCTGCAGAACTTTGCATTGTGTTTGATCTCGGGTAGTTGGCGTATCGCAAAAGGTTTGAGGTCGGCACGGCGATCTTCACTACATGTTTTCGCTGTGTTTCAAGAGATGGTGGACTATGCGGCGGGGCCACCACTCTTGATACAGGGGTTTGTTGGTCGCTTTGTTTGCCCTTTCCCTTGCTAACACCTACATAGGCACATGGCAAGCTGCGACGGATACAGCTCGCGCATTCCGGGAGGGCACGATCGCATTTGATTTTCCGCACTGAACGCGCGACAAATTCAATATACAGCATAATGCGGGGCCTGGTAGAATGTCACCTTCACAATTCATACAAGCAGTGGTCGACAAATGGATGTCGCCATATCTTTCGCTCTTCTTTTCCGACGGAGGCAAGGGACCACTCGTTATATCCCTCATAGGACTCTTGTTATGTGGTAGGGGGTCAAGGCGGGATGTTATAGCCCGAGACCGGGAAGCAGAAAGCTCGCCGAGAGCTGATGTTCTGAAATTAGCATGTCTGGCAGGCGCAATAGTAGCTAGTACTTAACGGGATCCAGAAGACTCGGCGACTGGCTCTGTAGAACTCACAGGGATAGTGTGCTGAGAATGAATGTCGGACAGCTGTGGTGTGTCACGTGGAATGGAGGAAGGCTCTGTACCCCCTTCCGAAGACGTCGACGTTGTCATCGTTTCATCTTTGTTATCATTGTCGCTCGCTGTGCTCTGCAAGTACACCGCGCCTGAGGTAGATCAGCGCAGCCAACCTATAACAACTTCAGGGGACCGTTACCTCCGTCTGCCAATGCCGTTAAGTAGTTGCTCTTTATAGCAGCTAGGAGGCGGTCTTCTTGTGATAGTTCTCCAAGGTTGAGGAATCCCTGGAACGACATGCTCGGCGTGTGTTTCAGGGGTTACAAAAGTGGTATCGAACAAACCTTGTCAAGTAATGTAGTCCACTGATTGTCGTGCGTGAGCGCAATGGTAGCAGAAGGAACCTGGATCATTGGTTACGCTACTTTATAGCCCCTATGTCAATGTGAGCTGGCGCACCTCCCGTAACAAATACTGATTAATGATGTCGCACGGGTGGAAGGGCTGGACACTTATCAGTCCTCAGAAACTCGGATATAGCGACTAGAAACCCACCTTCGCCACTTGCGGGAAGCGTTGAATCATGACATCATTGTCACTTTCATCAACAGGAAGATCGCTCTCGGTGGTATCTATGTTGCAGCTGCTACCATTCCCTTTTCCTTTTGGAGTCTGAGTATTGGTCGTTGAACCACTGCTACTCCTAGTTCCTCCCCAATTGAAAACCAGTGAACCACTAGAAACTTGCCGTGGTATGTTCGAACGGCAGGAATATCTGCCTCGACTTTGACCCGCTTTCTGCCCAGTATGCCTTCCCGAACAGTAATTTTGAATCCTTGTATGAAGACGGTTTGGTTTGCTATCCTAATAGTACTGGTCTGAAGGTCCTACACGCCAATCCATGGCATGGGTAGTCTCCTAGGTATAACTCGCTGCGATGTTACCTCGACCAACTTGCACAGCCTTGAATTGGGCTGAAGCTTCACCTGCGTGTGGATCTTGTTGGTATGCAGCAAGGGACCAAGAGCGGGCTTTGTAAAAGCCAGTAATCAAGTAGAGGGAATCGTAGCTGATGATGCGACCGAGACGTTGTTCCGCAAAGTTGTACCAGTCCACCGCACGTCTCATCGCTTCATCCATGAACAAACGTTCGTTGCGGAGATAGTAACGTTCGGCGCCTTCGGGGAGGATGAGAACTGCACCTTCCCGGGAAGACAGCGTGAACTCATAATTGAGGGGGCCTGGCTGCCCAGATCTTCGCGAACGTCAGTTCCACCAAATCGCATATTGTCCCTCAGGGCAAGTGCATGTCATACCTTTCTGGATCTTCATCAGGCGCATCTCTGTCTCTGACCCTGACCATTGAGGAAGTTGAAAGGATACGACCTGCACTCTCGGCTTCGGGAAACTTGGCGATGTCCCTTCCGCTGAGCAGAATGAGCGTGAAGTTGTCAGGCAGGCCAGTTTCTCGATGAAGCGAGTGGGTAGGGGGTAAGCAAATGTTGAAAAAGACGTCGAAACTGCCATCTTCTGGGACTACGACACCGACATCTCCAATCCTGAGTCCTTCCCGAATATATACATCCGGGAGATTCATGTTGGGCTCTGGCGTCCACAGCGGGTATCCGCGACGTGAGACAAGATGCCTCGCGTAGACGTCTTGCGGGGAGTAGGCCATTATGGTTTGGTACGACGTCGAAGACTTCGAACCACGAATTAAGCGCTCGATAACTGGAACTTGCTGTACTAATAGTGGCGATGCTAAATCACAGCATCCCTCTCATGGAAAGTATAACCACTTGTCATGTTAAACGTTGGATCATGACTGAGCACTCAGCTCGATGACAACTTGCTGTAAATCACAGTAATAATGGCGATGCTGAATGACCAGGTCAACTTGGAGTTCTTGAACATTAAATATCGCAAGTCAGCGCTTCAAAGGAACTAAGTTAGGAAGTTCAACGTTCAACTTCCGATTCACACGATGATATCATCATTACCGTCGATCCGTGGACCGGGGCCACTGCCACCTACTACATCCACATCACACCACGAGTTTTACTGGCTAGTGACAGGAGCATGGCTCAGTGACACATTAATGTCTGACAGAAACGACCACCGACGGAAACTGGAAGCATCACCTATAGCCCGCTAGTTTGGTGATCACTGGTCACTGGACCATCCCATGCCAACGTCGCGGCTCCGCTTGTCTCGCCTGTCAAGTCTGGAGAGGAGAAAAAGCTCAGCGACAACTCGGTCCCGCCGACGTTCGGTGGCTGTAAGCTTAAGCAATGATCACCTTGTCTCTGATCATTTTGAACCAAAGCACAGCTGGTGGTCGTGCTTGGCCGATGGTCGGTTCCGACGGGACCAGTTCGACCTCGTACTATCCAAACCAAGGTCTAGATCCGACCTCTGGGGATTCGCGTACCCAAGTGGGCGACTCGGAATTTCCACGCGACAAAGTCTTGTCACTGATCCTAGAAAGTCCTTTCCTGCATTCCACTCAAATGACATGCCTTGACAGCTCAATGGGAGTCAATGATGAATCGATGATACGCCAAGCCGCCTAACCTGCTCCACAAAGTCGACATGTCAAGCCACCGCTATGGGGGACAAATGACACAAACGAACCGCCTCGCGTTCCGCGCTATCGCGAACGACGGGACCCCTGCCCCCGGTGCTTCGACCAAACGTGGCATCTGATCAGACTGAACAGCTGAACCGTTGGCTCTATATGGTCGAGTATCGATATGAGACAGAGTATTGTAGTTGACTGCACAGTTATTGATCGCAAAATGGTTAAGAGTACGTGGACCCTTCCCACCATCCTCCGCTAGATCTTGCCTGTCATGCTTTCAACAAGGTCCTTCGTCGTAAACTCAACGATCTCATCGCTAGAAGGACGTCCTCCACTGGCGGACCAACACCTTTCGATGAACTTCCATCTACTGGCAGTGACTGCTTTACGAGCAGGTCGATTGGATTCGGGTTTGGTGTCATTCAAGATGGCGTAAATGACCTGTTCGTCCCGGTAGAGGTGGTGGTAAGGAATATTGCCTGTCAAAGTCTTCCATCCCGTTTAAATTACAGTTCCATAACCAAGGTGTAGTACCCGCATCACACACCTGTAGCATGATACTTCCGAACGAGTATACGTCGCTTCGTGTAGTTAGGGCCGATGGATAAGAGTGTTGGGGGTCAAGAAGTTCGGGGGCCATCCACCGCACCGTACCCCCGTTCTGACGACTGGTTGCCATGGATGGTCCACCTACCGTCGTCAGTAGCGTGGACAACCCAAAGTCGGCAATATAAGCCCTTCCATCAGCACGAACGAGTACGTTAGACTGTTTGTTTTTGAAGTATGAGTGATCACATAACAGGAGAACAGAATCAAAAGTACGTACACCTGACAAGTCACCATGGACGACATGCTGAGAATGTACTATTCGATGGCGTATCTCCAGTCAGAGTGGGGAATGATGAGATTATGACGGCTTACAATACTGTAACCCGAGAGCCACATCGTTAATCTGGAAAACGATCTTCAACCTCTCTCAGCCTCGAACATTAATAGATACATACTAAGATCAACCTTCCTGTCACCGACAAGTCCTTGGTTCGATCGAGATATCCAGACAATGCACCATTTTCGACCCATGGGTACACCATAGCGGGTATATCAGGGTGCATAGCAGTGTCCCTGATGGTCCCGAACAATGGCAAAACGTTTGGATGTTGTAGTTTCAACCATACGAGAATTTCTCTGTGGAATCGCTATTCCCATTTGTGGTACATAAATAGCCATGCTTCGCTTACAAGTTTAGGACGTACCTTCATCCTGTTGCCCAGGTGTTCGTCGAGTTGCAGATACACCTTGTATGCCTTGATTGCGACCTGAAAGCAGTTCAGTTTTACTCCACGGTGAGAAGATCATGACGCACTTCAATCGACTTCCCTCTCAGACTGAATTTGCCTCTGTAGATGTCTCCAGAGCTGCCCGACGCGGTTGGATATTTGTCGGATCTCGTAACAAAACCAGTAAGATCATGAGGAAAGTTCAACCGAATGTCTTCCATCGACACTTCAGACACCTCCAACGTCGACGTATTCATTTCACTCTTGACGAATGTCTCCATTGGCGTGCTCGCCTTTCGAGGCTCGACCTTGACCTTTCCTGCTGTCATTGATCTCCTTCGAGAGCTATCGACCCACTTGCCGCCCTTGTCTTCTTCCCCCGCTGCATTCGAATATTGAGATTGAGATTGGCCAATCGGCAGTTCTCCCGTCATCTTCCTTCCAGGACGCTCATTGTTCCGCTTCTCTGGATCTAATACGTTCCACGATCTGGCGGTCTCCACTAAACCTACCCTTTGAGGTTCATCGCTCCGCTTCACCGGGTCCAAATCTTGAAACCTTGACGTCGTGCTCGATTTTGGGGGGGCAGTGCATCGAGGCCTGCTGCCAGTGCTCGGTCGTCCACCCCCTCGATCCATCATATCTAGGAACCGCTGCACCGTTTTGGGGTCCAGCTTCAGACGGTTCTCCAACGTATCCATGATCTCCCCTCGCGTTGGTTTCCCATACTCATTAATGAACTGCTGCATCCCGCTCCCAAGACGAAGGAACCAATCGTGCAGCTCTGGTAGAGATGAGGATGTCTTGAGATTACGAGTTTTCAGAAGCTCGCGAATCCTCTTCTGTGATTCCGCGTAATTGTGATCTTGGCGAGAACTACGGTCTGTAACTGAGGTAATGCACGCATGACCATCGTTCTTGAGGCCATAATATTCGACGAACGTCTTGTTCCTTGTCCACCAGTCCTCCATTTCTTCCTCCTCCTCCAAGCCAGTGACGATGAACACTGTGGGTACCTTTCCAAGGAAAACTACCTCGGAGAACAATCGGTGGTTGCTTTCTGTAGTCGCCGTCCATCTGTCTGCGCGTATGCAAAAGAGCAAAAGATGGACGCCCCCAGCGGCGATTAATTTGCGAGCTAATTCGTAACCCATTTCGAGGGCTACGAGATGGTCGTTTCCACTAATTTCTGGTTCTTTGAGGCCAACGGTCTCGAATATGAAGAAGTAGGTGTCGTCGATGCGAATATCATAGCAATTGGATTGCAGCTGAAAGCCACGCACGCCTGAGGGGACTCTGGCAATGTTCTTGCGAGCGATGAGGTTGACGACGGCGCTTTTCCCGACGCCCGGTTCACCAAAGAGAACGACGTTGATCGTTTGGTTAGTGCGAGGCTGCGCAGCTATGGCTAAACGTCCGAATCCTTGGGTCAACGTAGGCTCTGAGCGAAGCGCTCGTCAGCTTTAGTCGATGGTGGAGGTTTGCTGAACATTACCTGTAGCATGAACGCCTCCAGGAACCACAATGGGGCTTGAGGAGGGATCCGAGGCGAGTCCCTGAGAATAGGGCAGTTTCTTTTCAGGTGACGATTCGTTTTGGGTACTCGTGGGTACTGTTTGGCGAAAACCTGCCGTTTGGGGATTCTGCACAATCGGTTGCTGAAACTGGAGCGAACCAGATGACCCTATGAGCAGCAACGACGTCTCGTCAAAAAGGGTACCCACCTTGGTGGATCGGAAAAGGTCTGAGGTCGTCATTACGGTTTGGTGAGACGTTGAGGGCCTCGAGCCATGATCCGAGTGCTCGATAACTTGGGCTTGCTGTACTAGGGGCGATGCTAAATGTAAGTAAAGGGATCACAGGATCCTTCTCATGGCCTGGGTAAGCTAGTAAAGCCAGTCCGGCAGAGTCTACCCAGATAAGCAACCAGCCCCTTGCTTGACCACAGGAATTACGGTATGATTAGAGTGCTCGTTAACTGTAGCGATGCTGCATGACGGGGAGAATCTTCCATTATGAACAATTGAAGATCACTGGTTGACTCGGAGGCTAAGTCAACAAGTTACATAATCATCGCACGGTCACAGCACCAAGGCAGCGCTTCATATACTGGCGTCGACCTGAACCACTGCCACCTACTAAATCTCTAGGTGCAACTCCCACATTGGTCGCGATGAATTTTGCTAAGTGGTAGCAGAATCCCAAGGCGTGACTCAGTGATACAGTAATGTCGTCTGACCAAAACGGCCATCGACGGAGACCAATACCAACAAATAGGCAAGTCTGGTGACCAAGTCTCCTATCGACGTTGTGGCTCGACTCCTCTCGACTGGCTTCGAACTAGAGTATTTCAAAAACGCCATCCCAAATCCGCTCCCGCTGTTGCGAGACAGAAAAAAAAAGCAGGGCAACAACGACCGGTGGTTGTAAGCATTCGTGAACAATGTTCGTCTTGTCTCTGATCATTTTGAACCAACACCCACGCTAGCCGTGCGTGGCCGAGGGTCGATCCCGACGGTCCAGATTCCGCACCATATTTAGGACCAAGGCTTGATTTTCATCTTTGCGACGACTCGGCCGGGTTGCTTTTCGGCGGTCAGAGCCTCATAACAGCCCCCTCTGGAGGCCCGCATGTTACTAATAGAAAAGTTTTTCCGTACATTCCATCAGTCAAACGACATGCATTGACAGCTCCGATTCTTGGATGACGATGAAGGGCCAAGGTAAAGCCGCATCACCTCCACAAACGCTCCAAAAAATTCGCCAACGTCGTCAAGCCGCTGACAAGTAATAGACAAATCCCCCGACAAAAACGTTTACTAAGGCTAGATTCAAGTTCGGGGAGCATGAATCAGCAAAGAGATAGTCGCCCCACGTTCCGCGCCTACCGCCGGCGAGACCAATCGCGGTACCCCATCGCGGCTTTACACGTGTTTTGCCCAGAACGCCTCCCCTCTCCTCGATCTGAGACCCGTGACGGGTCACAAACGCGCCGCAAAAAGACTCGGACCAAGTTGTCGGCGTCGCGTCTTACTCAGATCCAGTGAAACAATGTAGCCTTTTCTTGGCCCGACGCTCCAATTTGACAAGGGTCGTCGAGGCGGACAAATGGACGTTTAAACGTGGGGGAGTGAACCCCTATGCGTAATAAGCGTAGCGTGGTTTGTCAGAAAAACGAGTTCGCCACCATAAATGGATTTCCGAACTGGTCCGAACGGATCAAGCTTGGCCCGCCGAACCCATACCGTCGATTTTTCTAGAACAGGGACTTCGCACGTGTTGGGAAAGAAGCATGAATTGCGTCGTGTCTGCGCGTTATCATTGCTGCTATACAACAGGACGTACGCCAGGTACGTTACTTATACATACATGGCTGGATTCGCCAGCAAAAAAAAAAAAAGAAAAGGCAAAAGAAGAAGCAGAGTACGTTTGAAAAAAACGGTGTCAGGGTCGTGAACGTCGAAGAGGCTAGATATGTAAAATCCCCAACCGACATGAATGAGACGAAGAATGAGGATGATGCGCGGGCTTTTTGTTACAACACGTTCATTTTCGATCGTCCATATGAAGTAAGCGTGTGAGGTGATGTCGTGTATGCAGGTAAAAAATGAAATCTGTAGGGAACGACGATGAAAACGTCCTACGAAGCCCCGGCGGTGGCAAATAATTTTCCGGGTGAGAACCAATGACGTCTCGTCCATGGTCGCGCAGCCTGGCGACACTGCTCATGCAGTCGAGCCGTCACTGCCGTGCCGCTCTGAAGCGGCGCAGCTGACCGAGGCTCTGAAGTGGGTTCCGAAGCAGGTGGAGAAGGGGTACGACGCCAAGACGATGTAGGACTTGGGGTGAAAAAGGAATGAAACGAAAATGCATCTGTGAACGAACCTCGCCTTCCTCGTTGCTCTTCCTCGACGCTGCTGTGTGGAGTACGAGGCGGTGATGAAGCACGGGGAAAGGAAAAACGCCAAAGAGACGCGGACCACCGCTTCTCATCACTCCCATTCGAGGATCGGGGGACAGGGATGGGGACAGGGGAACTAGGTCGGGGAAGGGGCCCAGTGATGCCACTTACGACATGCGGTTGTTGAAAGGGGAGTGGAGGATGTGCAGGCAGCGTGCCCTTTGGGGCGTATGCCTCCTGTCGACATGTGTTCATGACTACAGAGGGGACATAGGGATTCATAGTCTTAGTCATGACGGGATCGCGACGCCAAATCGCCAGGTGGGCAGGCGAAGTATCTTCCAGCATCTTCTTCGAAGTAACATCTAGGTCTAGACCCACCACGCTCTCAGAAGACGATGACATAGTGGAGGGGTATGAAGAGGCGTAATCGCTGTCTGGGTAGTCCCACGAGGTCGGGTCGGTATGATGGCTACCCGGCGTGGCATAAACACCGAGGTCCACGCTCGACGGCATTGTAGACGAAGTCCAAGGGAGGGAGATCTTGGAGATGGAGTCGGGCGAGGGAAGATAGAAACAGGACGAGAACGGGGTGGCGCTTTCAACGGCGGTGTGCATGGAAGACAAAGAGGTATGCGTGTTGTTACTACCGGTGAAGAAGATTCGGCGACCACAGTCGGTGTTGATTTTGAGGGGTTTCGAGGGACCAAACATTGGCCTGGTGCGCAATACGCTGATGCCCTCGGGAGTGGGAGGAACAGAGGGAATCGACCCAGATGCAACAGGGGACAACGGAGAATAGGTGGAAGGCGGTGTGCGAGGAGCTTCGTAAATTTTGAGAGGCTCGAGCACAACTGGCGATGGAGAGCGTATCGACGACTCAATGGCCCACGTTGCGTTGCATGAGGAGTACTCCTCGTCCCACATCGGGTCGCGAATGGAGTGCCTTGCGTACTCCATTTCCGAATCGCTGTCCTTGCTCCAACGTGAACGAAGTTCCTCGGGCTGTTCATCAGGCTCGCCAGGAGTAGAAGAATCCGAATCGCTCTCGATGTCGATATCGATCTCCCACGCACAGCGTGCCATGCTTCCTTCGAAGATGACACCTTCTGCGTAGAAGTGGTCTATTTGCTGTATGGCAGCCCTAACCTCTGATAGCGTAATGCGACGGCGCCAGTCCACCTCGAGCATGCGGCGCAGGACGTTGTTGACTTCGGCAGAAATGGGAAGGACGGTGGGAAGGAAGTTGAGGGGATCCTGGAGGTACGCCTGGAAGGTGGGGTCGGACGAGGAAGCCGACTTCCAAGGATTGCGGCCAGTAGCGAGGTTCAAAAGGATGATAGCCAAGGACCAAATGTCGTTGAATAGGGGTGAATACGACCCTGTCGGTGCGAACTCGCCACCTTGACATTCTAAATGCAGATCAATCAGTTTTCGCGAACGAGAACGGTCAGGGGGAAATGCGCGCCTGGGCTCATGTGATAAATGCTACCAGTACGAAACTCCTCGCTGAACCTATCTGTCGTGGCAAGGCCGAAATCGGTGATAGCGACTCGAAGGCCGCTGTCGAAGCAGAGGACGTTCTCGGGTTTGAGGTCCCGATGATATATTCCCAGCGAATGGCAATATTCGACGGCGTCGAGAAGCTGAAGGAATATATGTTTAATCAGGTGATCTTGACCGAGGTAACGGCAATGGTGCAATATCTGAGAAAAGAGGTCTCCATCGGAAGCGTAGTCCATGACGAGGTAGGTGTAGCTATGCTCCTCCACAACCCGGTGGAGGGTGACAACATTCGGATGGGCTGACGCGAGGCGGTGCAGGGCTATTTCCCGCATGTGTAATTGGCGCTGGCGGGAGCCACTATGAGCGTGTGAACTGATGAGACACTTGACGGCGTAGTTGCGGGCGAGAGGGTCTACAGCGCGATAAACGACACCATAGCCTCCAACGCCAAGGACCTCGACGAGTTCGAGGGTGTCGTTGTCGATAAGCGTACCCAGGGCAGGGGGAGGGGGGGAGTTGGCAGAGGACTGCTTTGGCATCCCGGGATAGCACCGCAACGACGGGAAGGATGGAGGGGACCGGAGAGGTCGAGGGGAATGCGTCCGAAGACGAGGAATGTGGTGAAGAACAGTGGGAAGTAGGAGCGAAGAGCGAGTTAAGCAGGCCGGCAATTTAAATGAGTGAGGGCCCGTTGCAGCGTGGCTAGCATGAGGCAGCCTGACCCCCCCAAGTTGGTAGCGGCTGTTCGACTTCGTGATAGACGAGTGGAAGGGAACGTTTCCTGTAGCAGGAAGGTTCGATAATGTCATGGAGGGCAGGCACCTTTTTCTATCGACAGTGACCACAGGAGATCAGTCATCATTTCAATATCGTCCATGGAAGGACCACTCCTGAAAAAGCAAGAGTCGGGAGGGAGTGGAGGTCAGCGGGCAATACCGATTCGGACCGACCGCGATCAGGACCAAGTGAACCAAGGTCGAGGAGCGTTTCAAGTTGAGTCAGCCGACTTGAATGATGCCGCGGGTAGAAAACAAGAAAAAATCATACGGAAAATCAGCAAATGGAAATTCTCCGGGTATGGAAGGACACTCGATCAGAGATCGGTCCAAGCTGAGTGACCTAGAAAAGGGCTCAGTCAGTAAGGATGACCACTGGACCCTGGGTACCTTGGTCATACCGCCTATTAGATCCATGCCGCCGAGATCAGACGCACCCGGAACTGACACAGCAAGCTGCCTATGTGCGTCATATTAGTATCTCATAGCGCGTTGCTCGAGCGCGTCGCTCTCAAGCGTTGAATGCAACACGCCCACTCAACGTGTATATGGCACGTGACTGAGTCGCGTCGCGTCTGCGGAGTGGGCGGGATCTCAAAATGGCAAGAGTGAGCTTTAAATCGTAAGCGAACTAGAACGCGGTTCAATTTCTCTTCTTCAACGTGTTGCACAGCGCCCACGCGTATCCACTTTGCCCGTCCCTTCACCGCCTCTTCCTATTCAAATGTCCGTGCGCTCATTCACCGTCTTCCAGGACACACCACCACTCCCCCCCCACGACGACAGTCATATTCGGGACGCAGCTGCCACATTACTATCCACGCTCGCTGCCATCGAGAAGGAGAACCTTCATCCCATCACAGGTCAACGCGCAGGTCCTACCACAGCATCAGAAACGAAAAAGAGAAAGACCGGCGCTCTTGCTACAAAAGTCCTTGCAATCCCCGCTTCCAAGAAGCACAAGGAGCTCAATGCGGAGCCAAAGAAGACCCGAAAGCCTCTCAGCTCTACTGGAAAACCCAGAAGCTCTGACGCAAAGAAGAGCAGCTCAAAGTCCTCCCGTTCTCGCAAGACTTCTCCATTACCACCCGTTGTCGAAGAGCACGAGCTACAACGCCAACCACCCCGTCTCTCCATCTCTCAAATAAACATCGATTCTCGATGCTACGAGCTGACTGTCTCGCCTCTGGCAGACGTCTCAGAGGCCTATGACGCAACTCGCATCGAAAGCCAAGAACCTGACGTGCATACTCAAAGGGTTCGTATACGTATTCATTTCCCATCGGAAGGTGCTGACAGCGACGATGCATCTAGGAAAAGTCGGCGGAACCGGTTATTCATGACTATTTCTCTCCTTCCCTAGTCGACAAGCCTCTCCCAACGACGAATGACGCACCGTGCACTATCGACGAACCCTCACGTCAAGCCAACGACTTCTCGACGCCCGAACGCCAGCGCATCTATTCCGCCTTCACCTTTTCCTCACCGTCACCCACCTCTGAACGCTTCAAGCAAACACAATCATCACCAACATCTCGTGGTTCCCCTGCTTCCGAGTCGGAATGACGAACTTGTTGGTCTCTCTTCGTTCCAAACTTCCCCCTTGCATTAACAAGCAACCTATGTCCAGAAGGATACCATTGCATATTTGTGTATATCATCACTTCTATCTATTCCAAGCATCTCCGCACCATATTTACGATCAAGCATATGATAAACTCTCCTTGTTGCTTATGTCCCTCGTCTGGTTCGCTCGCTTTGCTCTTGCTTGTCGTTTTGTCTTCCCGACATACCGTACTTGTTGGCCTGGGCCTCAAGCACATGCTTGTATTAAGATATGCATCAAGTTAATTCATATGCTCCACCCAGATGGTCTTGATAATACCGTTAATGGTGATTAACGTGCCTTTCCGCAGCCATACATGCTTCGTCGCGTCAGGGCTGGTCTGCGGAACCTTCATGCTTTGTGTTATAGCTGTGCTACTCGATGGCGCTAAGTAAGTTGCTATTTGAAAAGCGGGTACATAGGACCTGTTATCGACGCTTGCAATTGCCAGTGTGTTCCTCGGCAACCAACCGGGGCTATCATCATGCGGCGTGTTTCGACTAACCAGAGATAAGGAATCTCACAAGATTCAAGAAGCCGACGATTCCATCTCACAATTCTTCCTGGATATTATCCCATCCTCATTCTAAAGCACCTGTTCAAGGACATTTCGTCACTTCGTCACGGGCATGGTCCATAGACTCACTCGAGCCCTCGAAGTCCCTCACGATCCGAACCTCACTCTGGCCCAGCAATTAATCACCGTGAGTACACCCTTTGCGGCTGTAACCAACACCATCGCCTAACACCCAACACCATCCTTCTTTCCATCTCGGCTCTGTAAGAATGAGGACCTGCTGCCTGTCGTCCCCGAAAAGAGAACCTGGCGTGGATACAACTATGTTGCGTTGTGCGTCTAGGTGTTTTCCTTACTTCTGGGCGAAGGAACAATCCTTGATGGCATTTCGAAACAGCTGGGTAGCAGACATGTTCAACATCAACACGTGAGTCGCTCGTGTGATCCAAAAATAAAAACAAACCCTCTGCTTGGTTCACTAGTTGGATGATCGTATCGTCCATGATCCAACTGGGCATGTCGTGGTGGCAAGCCTGGGTCTGCGTATGGGTCGGGTTTGTGATCGTGACCCCGTTTTTGGTCTTGAATGCGCGACCTGGCGCGATGTTCCATGTCACATTTCCAGTCGTCATCCGCACGAGTTTCGGAGTCTTTGGAAGTTTGTGGTGTGTCTTCAATCGAGGCGCAATGGCCTGGTAAGGACTGCCCTGACGGCTCCCCTCCTCGTGTTCCGCGTTTTTTTAAATGGAATTGCAGTATATGGTATGGGGTTCAAGCGAGCATTGGAGGGACGTGTGTGTTGGTGATGCTACGGGCGATGTGGCCGAGCGTAAATACAATTCGTGAGTCAATGGATTCCTTCCGGGGTATGGGCACGCTATCCATCTCATCAACACACCATTTCGAACGCAGCCAATTCACTCCCCGCTTCTTCCGGAACAAATACTCGGGACTTTATATGCTTCTTCCTGTTCTGGCTCCTATCGCTGCCATTAATATGGTTTCCCGTGCATAAGATGTTCGTAAGAGAAGGTTCTCCGGTTTCAAAACCTTGTCGCTCACATCTCCCCTCCCTTCTGGAAAAAAGTCGCCACTTCTTTGTACTCAAGACGGTGGTTACGCCCACCGCAGCAATCGTGTTCCTCATATGGTGTATCATCAAAGCACACGGTATCGGTCCGATCGTACAGCAGCCTTCCTCCATCCATGGATCCAATCTAGCCTGGGCAATGGTCGTGAGCCTCATGTCATGCATCAGCAACATGGTGACGCTTCTCACGTACGCACGCCCTCCGTCCGCTTCTCAGTCTAGTCCCCATCTCACTTGAACGCACGGAACAGGAACGCACCCGACTTTGCGTCTAGGGCAAGGACGCCCGCTGCGGCGCTTTGGCCACAGCTCGTTTCGTTTCCCTTGGCGTCTTCTATCGTGTGTTTAATCGGCATCCTGGTCAGTTCGTCTTCACAAGCCATATATGGAGAAGCCATCTGGTCGCCCATCAATTTATTGGGTCGATTCTTGGACGATAATCCTTCTCGTGCGACGAGATTCGGGGTATGTCCCACATTTACCAGGGTCACTTGCCTGATGGGACTCATGGTCAACTAGGTATGGTTCATCTCCGCTTCTTTTGTTATTGCGCAGGTGAGCGACGATATGGGTCTTCTTCACTCTAGATACATCATCGATGTTCATGCAATAACCATACACATACCAGATGGGGTAAGCTTGTTTTATGGTGCTGAACTGTAAAACGGCGATTCATGTCCTGCTTCTTCTCTCCGCTCAATATTTGACGATGGGTGGTTCGCGCGCAGGACAAATATATCCGCCAATTCAGTTTCGGCAGGGTGCGACCTGACCGCGCTACTTCCTCGTTTCATTGTGGGTGTCGTTGTCGACTGCGGTTTGCTGGATCATTGACCTAGGCCGACGCGATTGACCGCATCGATGGAACACCGCTTTTCGCGCTGGTAGAATATCCGACGGGGTGGATACATTGCAGCGATTGTTGGCTTGTGCATCTGTCCATGGAACTTGCTCAAGAGCAGCAACAACTTTACGTCTTACCTGTCTGCGTACTCGGTTTTCCTGAGCTCCATCGCTGGAGTGATGGTGAGCCCGTCCTTGAAGCCACTATTTGCGCTCATGGGAAAGCGGACGGGGCTCGTCCGCTACGTTGCTAGGTCACAGAATATTATCTGATTCGCAAAGGACATTATAACGTTATCGACTTGTACCAGACGGGAAACGATACCTGGTACTGGTACACGTACGGAGTCAATTTCCGGTGAGTGGCTCGAGACTGGGCTAGCGATCCGCGGGTGGGGGAGTATCCATATGACTAACGACACCTTTTGTAGCGCCTACGCCGCCTACATCGCGGGTATCCTCATCAACGTGGTTGGATTCGTTGGTGCAAGTGAGTCTGCCCTTTCTCACCCTGTCTCGAACCTGGTCCCTTGGCGATGATCCGTCACGGCCCAGTTGAGAAGGGGAAAAAAGTGCGCTGACCTGATTGACGACGCTTCCCGCGAATGTTTGTGCCCCACAGCGGGTCGTACGGTGCCGATCGTGGCGACGCGGATATACGAGCTCTCGTTCTTCACGGGGTTCGGGGTGTCGTCCGTCGTGTATTACGTGCTGAATCGATTGTTCCCTGTCGTGGGTGCGGCCGAGGTGTTTGAAGAGGTGGACGTGTCGGGGTATGAATCCAAGTCGACAAAAGGCGACGTCGGCGTTTGAAGGGGACGAGATACCTCATCATGACCCCAATCTTTACTGTACCGTTGTAAGTATGGGCGCAAAGCGAACCTTACTTGCCGTACTTGAAACATATTTCCTTTCTCGCGTATGTTTTCGGTGACACCCGAAGTATGATGTCATGCAACATAGGAGGGGAGGTTGGCTTTGCACAACGTCGAGCACGATGTCGTCTGGTACTCAATCACCCCCGCTTGAAGCAACGGGATCCCACCTCCCGATGGGCGTATCATCCATCGATGGGACGTGCTCTAAACCCATGAGCGACATTGAACAACGCGCAGGTAGGACCGTCGCATCGAGTCCCAGAGCCATCATGTTAATCCCCATTGGATAGAATACTTTAGTGAGGCGGTACGTATGACCTAGTCAGCTTGATGCACTTGAGACCTCACGCACACGACCAATGGAAGGTCAAGGAACAGTATGCGAAATGTTCGCCCGCTCAAAAGCCATGTCCGGTAGAGAAGGAATCAAAAGCCAAGTAGGAAAGTTGTGAACGGCAATGCGGAGAGTGACGTAGCCTCGTTTCATGGTTGCAAAGAGGGGTAGAAAAGTCGTCGACGGTGGTGGGAGAATAACACGTCCTTGTTCCAGTTGTACAAACGATCGAGACTGCTGGTTGACCTACATTCTACTTTGTCTGGGTGCTAGTCAAATAATCGGACCACCAGTCATCGAACTTTGAGCAACCCAAGTCACCGACCAACACTTCCGTTTCTTCGGTGGACAAGTGACAGTCCCTAGGACGTGCGACTGCGTCTTTTGGGACGGCGCTGTCACGAATGATGTGCCCAATGGGCAGGTTGAGGGTCTTTCCAAAAATCTCGCACATGTTGTACTTGGTCATGCATTCACCGGCCGAATAGTGCATGATCCGTGGAAGAGACTTGTCCAGATCTGTGGCTAGTGTGAAGAAACAAAGTGAAGGTCGAGATTCAGTACCCACCGGACAGACGAACGAGGAACGAGGCTATGTCCAGAACGTTGGTGGGGTACCTTTGTGCATAGTCATCCATCTTGTAAGTCTTTCCGGATTGATCCTGCACGACGTCGAGCAGAATGTTGACTGCGCTATCCGAATTCTTTGGTGCTGGACCATAGCTACATCATCACATTATCGGTCAACCTGATCGATATTGTGAACTGGGTGCGACTTACAGCACGGGAACTCGAAGCACGACAACCTTGGCGTCACTCACACCTAGAACGGCCTTCTCGCCAGCAAACTTTGTGATCCCATATTCTTGCAACGGATTTGCCTCGCTGCCCGGTTTGTAAGGCGGGTTTCTCCCGTCAAAGACATAATCTACATTTTGGGGTGTCTTCTGCGTGAGAAAAAGTACTTATCGTCCACTAGGCAACGAGGACCATACCTGTGGAGACGTAGACGAGGGTGGCGTCGTTATCCCTGCACATTTGAGCGAGGTGTCCAGGCACATCTTGGTTGAGCTATGCAGGCGTTGTCAATCACAAAACGCGGTGAAGGGTGGCGAACGGGTCCCGACCTTGATCGCGGCTGCGGCACCTTCAAGCTATAGAACATGTCATGTCATGACACTGTTCAGGGAACGCGTCGACAGAAGGATAACTCTGTGACTTGCCTCTTTGAATGCATCCGGCCGTCTTTCGGCTGCGCAGTGGATCACCCCTTGAATGCACCCGGCGCATCAGCATTTGAACCAGCCTGGAAGTCCACGGATGGCGATCGACCTACAGGTGAACTTGTGTTGGGTAAACAACTTGCGGAGAGTCGCGCCTCCCTGGGAGAGCAGATCATCGATCAAGTCGAGTTTGACCAGTCCTTCTTTGACTTGAGAGTACGATAGACCGACGGTGTGAGCGCCTGCGCGTTGGAACGTACTGTACACGGCAGTCCCTAGGACGCCAGATGCACCTAGGTGTGTTGTTGGTTCATCAGGTCACCATGGAAGACGTCGATAATTAGAACCTGTAATAAGGACGTTCTTCATGAGTTGGATTAACCTCTGGAAGAAGCGACGGTTGCTCGATCGCTTGATGAGCGCTGAGCGCCGTATGTGGCGTGTGCTCCGCCGAGGGAGGTTCGCAGGCTGCCGATTGGTCCGAGACTCATCTAGTACACATCATGATTTTCTTCCGCGTTCGAGATGGAGTAACTGCGCGATAGAAATCATCGCTCTCGAAAGTTGGTTGATGCAAGTCGTCAAGTCTACGCCACAGTTTCCGCTGGAGGAATCGTCACAGCCGCTAGCAGAATCAAATTTATTGATGGATATGGTTATGCTGCTATGTTCCTCAAAATATCTCCAGTCGCATCCCCGCAAAGACGGCCCCAAATCCGAGTATCAACTTCAAGTTGCCGGCGAAAGTATGTCGAGGCATTCCGCAGCACCTTGTCCTGGCTCAAGTCATTGTACGATGATAATCATGGTCGCTGAAAAGTGCCACGCTCAACTGGCACTGTAATACGAAACGCGCTGGATGGTTTTACCGGATGACGGGCCCGGAGTTGGCGGGAAGAAGTCTCAAGAAATATTGATGTGATCAGACGGCGGCCAAATGGCACACAAGACTCAACAATGTATCACGTCGAAGTCGGGTCCCGCCCACTGGGATGATCGCTTTGGGTCAAGGTTTCAAAGACAATGTGATTGTCGCTGATCAGGTAGTCACCGGTCACAGTTCCCACTTGGTCTGATCATGACAATCACCAGTGACACCCGGGCCCCCATCAAGGAGATCGAGAACTTTATAGGCGGTCAATCATACGATGCCGGCGGCTACAGGTATGAACACTTACTCCATGTATTGCGTTTCAGATTTCACTGCTCCACCTGGGAGATTGATCGGTACCCCTTCGTGGCATTTGGCCACCTGAAACTTTGATTCTGGAGCACAACTATGTCCATCGGGCCTCATCCGGGGTGTCACATGGTAGCACATGTAACATTCCCTGCACCACCGCGGGGTAACAGGTTATTACCAGGGCCAGGCAAGTACCAATTCGCTCAGATCAAAGATACTTACTGGTTTGTGGTCCCGACGCCTGAGCATGTTGCCATCGGACGCCGTCAGCTACCAGCTGATCGTCAGAGCATCCTACCTGCTAGTGTCGAACTGCCAGATACCGAGGTAATCATCCCCTTATTCCACAAAGTACCATATGGTTACTTGGTTCCTCTTCGCTGGCGGAGGCCACTGGCACAGACCAGTATATCCTTCGGTCATCAACATGAATCCCATTACCTTACGACCTATCCGGAGCTTGCGCCGGATTGATGCTCAATCGACCCTATGTGTGCCTGCGCCTAAGTAAACTTTTGCTCCACCGAAGACGAAATCTGACCCTTGAACATGAGGATAGCGAAAGGCATAACCTCAGGGTCTATTTTCCGCACGTGATGATTGAGGTAGTCTGTAATTGGGACTGTGAATGGGAGCGACATCTTTGGACATGATGACCTCCCTTGTGGTAGCATCAAAATGATACCACGAGCGTTCCGAGCTCCACAGGACTTGCTGAGAGGTGACCCAGTTCGCATAGTTGGTTGTTCCACTTTTAGCGTGGTAACAAGGTCGTAGCAGGGATTTGCGATCAGTTGACGACCGGCAATTACCGAGTTAGACACCTTCACAGTGAGCCGCGTCTTTGAAAGGCTGGAAAAACGTATCGCCGACCTCTTACACGTTCAAGTTGGACCATTGACGATGTGAGCATATTCTTACCCCAGTCCGACATTAGCTCGTGTGAGAAGCTTAACCAATGTCATGTAAGTTGTTCAAGCGTTCACGAGCTCAGCCGCATCAGAAGAACTGAACTTGGTACCAGCCACAGGCGCTGACCTCGCTGACCCACTCAGGTTCACCTTATTTCGGGGTGCGCTTTTCCGTAATCGTGTCAATGGCAACTTGACTCGCTTACTATCGGCTCTAACGAACTTTTTGGGCCTCGAGCACGCCATTGACAGTTCAACAGCGCTCTTTGTGAAACTTCACGTGTCGACCATGAGGCTCTCAATCAGCCTGATGCTGATGATCAACTGCGTGGGCCCAATGTCTCAGAGTCAAACTGCGCGATCCGATCACACGGTAATGTGAGTCGCCCAATCTCCGGGGTTGAAGACGGCGTAGACACGGTTAGACCATCTTCCCTGTGCCAGATTAGGTACGTAATATGTTGTACGGCAACACTGTCAGCCTTATATCAGAAACAGGTTTTTGGTGGCCGCAAGTAGTGCTCCTCTCATTCACTCCGTCCTTCGTGCTTTCGAGCTCGGGATGTTGGCTCTCAAGCCGTGCCTTCTCGTTCAATCCCCAGTAGTGCTCTCTAGCCACGTACAGGCTGCGCGGCCTGAGAGGCTGCCTACTCCCCCTCGTTCACACAGTTCTTCCTTCCGGTGAGCAAACCCATGTGCTAGAGAAAACTCACTCAGCCAGGTCTTGTAGTTCTTTACTTTTGGATATGCAGATTTATAGCGCTTCTGTTAAGGTGGTAAAGAAACCCGGGCTAGGGACTTCGCATACTCGCCCAGTATTTGGCGAACAGGACAAGATTGAAGGAAAAGTTTCTCTTGATCCCACCTGTTCCCATAACGGTCGTTTAACGATCTCTGTACGTGTTCTGTTGCCGTCGCTCCTTTTCCGAGCTGATAGAGGATCAGCTGGAAGGGGCCTTTGAATGTTCATCTGTGAAGGACAACGTGGACGATGAGTATTGTCGTACCCCGACAGTCCAAAAACATCGACATGTATTCTTTTCGTCATCAGCTTCCCTTCCCATTTTACCTACTTCTGATTCTCGATCGACAATCCGCGAGGCACTCAGTGTTCGCAAGCGACCTAGTGCATCAAGCTTGAGCAGTGCTGCTTCTCGTTCTTGCAATTTCAGTTTCGAGCTTCCTCGTAGGTCTCGGTTTGGCGAGGAGATGCCGCCGACGTTCTCATCCGCAATTCCTACTGGGGATTTGCGAATACCATCAAAGATGGAGGAACTGGAAGTGGCATATCGCATCACGGCCGTCTGGGAAGCATTCGATGGGTCTGAGAACCAATCCATGTAGGTCGACTGTAATACCCAAAGAAGAATCTCACCATGGTTTTCAGATTAGAAGCTCCCGTATTGTTCCAACCGGACATTGATTTCCAGTCCGTTGACGGTTCCGCTATGGAACCGCAATCCTGGTTGGAAATGCCATTAATGTCGGAGCGTCCGATTCCGTTCCACTGTGCTGTGAGTGGAAATGTGGCTTGATCTTGCAGAAGAAGCGAGGTTGATGGTTTCCATCATAGGTCACACTCCCCCGACCTCAATCATTTTCTCGCTGTAGCTCCATCCCATATTTCGTTGTGTTCGCAACGAACACTAGATCACCATGTTTAGTCAAGGAGATCGCCGCTGATGCGACGATAGTCGTATCCCTCATCCGCAAAATCACCATCTCTCCACAGCGGACTCCATCACCGACTCTTCCTGATACACCGCCTGCCAGCGATGAATCGGACAGCCAAATATCCCCATTTGCATCGCGTTCCAGACTGCTCAGAAGAACAATCAGGACGCCTACACGATCCCACATTCGGGATGAATCCTTTTCCACTGACAAGCCGCTGCCCGAGTTCTCACAAGAAGGCTTCTCTGTAACACGAACCTTGCAGACGCAGATCTCTATCGGGTTTCCAAAACGTCCTCGGACGAACGACGTGCCGCAGAATCTTCCTGATGGACTCTACAAAGGGAAAGTGACACTGTCAAAAGACATGATTCCCAGCGTGGATTGGCCAGGCATAAGCGTCAAGGTGAGAGCTGTTGCCACGGACGGTGATTGAGTGTATCTCATCACTTTCTTTTTTCGTAGTATTACCTTGACGTTTCGGTCTTGGTCGGACAGGACAACGTGAGGGCGCGCGTTCCTATTAGGGTGTATTAGCCTTTTTGCTCTTTCTCTTGGGCGCACTTTTTGGCAGCCGTATACTGGTTTAACGGCAGGCTCAGGAGCGCTGCTGTTTCTTCTTTATTATGCGACTTGAGCTTATCATAGATTCCTATACATTGCTAGTTGCATGAATTATTAGACGTTGTAAAGCATGTATCACTTGAAATGCATATGCATCCTGCTTTTCTCCAAGGTACTACTGCGTCGGGTGTTGCCAGCGTGTTCCCTCCTGGTTGATTACCACATACGGTAGTCAACACATTGTACTGCGACTAGGCTTGATTTCTATCACTGCCTGGACATCAAGGCCACCATCCACATCCTTGAACTAATTCAGACAAGACGACGTGATGGACCCCGTTGTCGAACACCCGACCGCTACATGGGACGCAATGTCGGACGGAAACGTGTTCTATCGACGTCTACAGCTCTACTCGACACCAGGCAAACTCCCAGACTTGGGCGACTTTGTCATTGCTGGATGTCGAAACGGTGGACCCATCGGTGCGTGCCCAACCGCTAGTGCATCGAATCCCGCAATGACCGCGCGTGCTGATTCGGTCTCGCTCTGTTCGCGACAGCGCTCATGCGTGACACGTCCAAGATCATCGCTATCGGGCGTGCTGGTCCAACGCTCTCAAGGTCTCAGATTCAAGTTTTTTCATCTGCGGGCGAGTGGTTGCTGTTGCTCACCGTGTGTATCCTATTGCTCTGACGCTCTGCGTGACGACACTGACGCACAAATGGACAGTGGGATCAGGCGAGAATCATTCGGTTTGGATGGACTACAGACGAACGGCTGGTCGTACTCAACGAAGAAGGCGTCTATCGATTACACGACCTCCAAGGCGACTACCAACAACACTCGCTCGGGTCCGAGGCCGCAGAAATGGGGATCATAGATGCTCGGATACATGAGAACGGATTGGTGGCGCTCACGGGATCATTGACGCTGTTAGAGGTCAAGGATTGGGAAGGCGGCAAGCCGCTCACGTTGGCGAATCCTGGTGCGTGGGTGACGTGTGCGCGCATAGGCACGCGAGGACTGAGTGACACCCACACAGGACTGTCCGAGCCACCCCATGCATGGGCTATCATTCCACCTGATCAAAACATCTCGCGACACGTCGAAGCGTTGTTGTCGGTGGAGTCAACGATCCTGGTGGTGGACAACTTGGAGAGTCTAGACCAGCGTGTCGCGCGGGGGCCATTTATGAGGGTGTCACCGTCTCCGAACGGCAAATTATTGGCGCTGTTGAACTATAGTGGCCTTTTGTGGGTCGTCTCGACCGACTTTCAACGCAGCCTCGCGGAATTCGATACCCAGACAGCTGGCGCGGAGGGTCCAGTCAACCAAATCGAATGGTGCGGCAACGACGCCATTCTCGTCACGTGGAACCATTTTGCACTCTTGGTCGGACCGTCTGGCGACACCCTACGGTAAGTCATTGTGCGAATTGAACCTGGCGGAGATAAACCTAAAGCGTGACAGGTATTTCTATACTGGAGCGACGTTTGCAGTCACAGAACTCGATGGCGTGCGCGTCATTGGCCAAGAAGTCACTGATTTCATACAAAAAGTCCCCGGTACGAACGATACTCGATCGATGGGTGCATGGACTCATTCCGCCGTAGTATCGTCGATGTCGGTTTTCCGACCTGGCTCAACGTCTCCATCTGCAATCCTGTTCGACGCATGGGAGAGCTTCACTCGACGTTCATCCAAGGCAGACGAGAGTATTCGAACCATTCGGCCTGAACTAGCAGCGGCTGTCAACGAATGTATCGATGCTGCCGGCCACGAATGGGAGCCATACTGGCAACGCCAGCTTCTCAGTGTCAGTCCCTCACGACTTGAAATTACCCTGCTTTGACGCGCAGTTCATGTTCAGGCAGCCAAGTTCGGCTGGGGATTCTTGGATCTCTACAACCCTGGCGATTTCGTAGCCATGGGACAGGCGCTCAAGGTGTTGAACTCGGTCCGGTTCTACGAGATCGGGATCCCATTGACCTATTCTCAGTAAGCGACGCGCGTGTCGTATGTGGGTCGTCCTGCTGAGGGGTGGTACGCGTCAGATATCAACACTTGTCCCCGATGCATCTCATCACGCGGTTGACGTCGAGGCACTTACACCTGCTCGCGCTTCGCATTTCGTCGTACCTCTCACTCAAGGCGGACATCGTGTTGAAGCACTGGGCCGGTGCCAAGATTGCGCGCTCCAAGTCTTCTTCCACCGACGTCGAGGACGAGGAGCTGTGCAAGGTGATCGTCGACAAATTTGACAAGCTCGGCAAAGGCGCCGTGAGCTATGCAGATATTGCACGTCGCGCATGGGAAGTCGGCAAGGCGGGTCTGGCGACCAAGGTGAGCGCGCCTTTGTCTCCCGTTCGCTGTTGTCATCTCACGAACGTCCACTCGTCCAAAGCTTCTCGACCACGAGACGCGCGCTTCGGATCAGGTACCGCTGTTGTTGACGATGAAACAAGACAAGTTGGCGTTGCTGAAGGCGGTGGATAGCGGGGATACCGAACTAGGTGTGTATATGCGTGGTATCGTCGCGGCCGATTGGCTAAGCAGTCTCAGTCTACCATGTGCTCCTGCACCTGCACAAGCGACTCCCGCTTGGCTCTTTCTTCCGTCTGATCGAGGACGGGGGCGAACGCCTCGCACCTGCCAGCTGGCTACTCCAAGTGTACGCGCGGGAGCAGAACAGGGAGATGCTCCGTGATTTCTACTATAGCGACGACCGAAGAGTGGAGAGTGCGGTGCTTGCGCTGGAGGAAGCGAGTCAAATGACGGTACGTGATGGGTCTTCGTCCGACTTGGGTTCACGTTGGTCATCGCGCAGGGTAGGATCAAACAGCCATCATCACGTCCGTCAAAACTGCGGAAAAGTTCTTTTCCGAGGACAAGGATCGCAGTTTCGAAGCCAAGGTGCGTCTCGAGGCAGACGGGTTCGGGCGTGCTGACGACGGGAAAATGCAGATGATGGACGAGAGCACACGTTTACTTGCGATGCAGCAACAGCTCGAAAAGGAGTCTGATGGCAAGGTCAAATTCTTTGGACAGAGCGTCTCTGAGACGATACAGACCTGTCTGATGAACGGGATGAGCAAGAAGGCGGACAAGGTCAAGAGCGACTGTAAAGTTCCCGACAAGCGGTGGGTGACCTGTGCTAAAATTATGACCACTTGGTCCTCATGCCGTCTTTGACGTAGGTTCTGGTATATCAAGCTGCATGCGTTGACGGCTCTTAGAGACTTTGACGGTCTCGACTCGTTTGCGCGGTCGAAACGGAGTCCGATAGGATACGAGCCGTTTGTGCGACATCTCGCCTCAGCTGGCCATCTCAAAGAAGCAGCCAGCTACGTCATACGATGCGATGCACCCAAGAGGGTAGAACTGTATGTTCTTTGCGAAGACTGGCGTGCTGCTGGTAGAGATTGCAAAGAGCGCGGCGACAAGAAGGGACTCGAGTACGTGTTCTCGTCTTTTGCGAGGCAGGTCGCTGATGACCTCTTTTCAGAGCTCTGAAGAAGCAATGTCCAAACTCGTTGATCGTACGAGAACTGGACACTCTGATCACTTCGATGAAATGAGGTCGGCCCGTCACTGGGCACGCTGCGTGTCCTTTGTTTCCACTCCTTAGTACTAGCGAGGCTTGTTACCTGTGCTTTTTATGATCACGTCGCAGTCCATGACATCAGGTTTGTTTTGTTCTCATCATGGAGTCCATCCGATTCGATAGTAAACATACTCTACATCGTCGTCCGTTTGCCTCTCGGCCCTCCCGACTCCATAAGCTTCACACACGATAGACTCTTTCGAGAGGATGGTAAGCTCTCGATGTGATCCTTCCGAGCCACAATCCTTTGATCCAAACACCTCTTCGATCGTGCTGGACTCGAACGTATGCGTGGGCCGGAGCGGAATCACGAGGTGAAACACAGGCTCGTTGGCGCCATCAGGACGCGCGAGGAGAGACTGGAGGCAATCGCGTATCCAAACGGCGTGCTGAGCTTCGTACACGATGTCTGCGCCAAAGACGACGTCGAACGGGGTTGAGAGGATGCTCGGTGTCGTTTCCGACATGGAAAACGACGACCAGTCCAAGAGGTGACTGGTGACGCGGATCACGCTGTCTCCGTCCGCGTCGTCGGGGGTGGGGAAGTTGGCGTCGATGTTGGATTGGAGGTTGTCGAGCACGGCGGGATAAAAGTCTGTGAGGACGATGGTCGCTTGTGGATGGAGTGTACTGTTGGCATGCGACGCGTGCAGTAGTAGCTTTGCGACCGTCAACCCGACGAGGCCAGTCCCTGCGCCGAGCTCGAGGATGCGGAGGGGACGTGGGACGTTGCGAGTGGTCACTAGACCGAATTGGTCGGAACGTTCCGCGATCATCTCTGCGAGCACGCATGCCCCGCCCCACGTCTGTGCCCCGACGCTCGCGTAGTCGTGGTTGTCGAGGGGGATGTCCGTCAGGTCGACGTGGATCTTGTCAACGAGCGTGGAGTCAAAGGTGAATTGGCGTTGTACTTTGCCTGCGGCAGCGACGCCAGCGCAGATCGCAAGGAGGGAGGCTGCCTGTTGGATGAGCGCATCGATGGCATCGATGGGGAGATTGGGCGAGGAGGGAACGGCGGGGGTAGAAGACCGAGTTTCGAGCTGAGCAATGAGTGCTGTGAGCCAGCGGATGGCGTAGGCACGCTCAAAGGCATCGGATCGGACGTCCTCGTCCTCGCCGTTGTCGTTACTGTCATCTCGCCGTCGTCTGCGAGAGCCGCGTACTTGGGGACGGTAGAGCGAGTAGAGGTATTCAACGGACTCGACGAGCTGTGCGGTCGTGAACGTGGCGATTCTGGGGATGGGTGGCAGCTGCGACGTCGGTGGTTGAATCATCGTCGTCGTTGTCATCATGGATGTCGCGATGATCTCGAGCCAGCCGTCCTTTACGACAACCACGTCCTCGCATGGATCACAGTCCTCCTTCTCCCTCGCCATTCCACCCTCCAGCTTTCCAGTGCTCTCTCAGGAGACAACCAGCGCGGGCCTCGCAGACCCAAACGCGCCCGAGCTGTTCAAACAGCACGTTCATATCGCCATTGAACACGTCGCGCGCGTAAACGCCCTCGCACGCAGTGCCCTCAACGGCATGTACGTCCTCGCCATTATGCCCTGCCTTCTCTTACGCACCGCTCTTAGACAAAATGCCTATCAGGCAGGCGTCAACCCAGCACAGACTCAAGGTCGGCCACGCTCTGCCCACCGTCCAAACGACACTGATAATACCCCTCGCACAGCAGACTTGATCGCGCTCGATCAAGCCTTACACGCCCTCGCCGACGTCCTCCGCCAATCCGGCGTTGGCGCGTACCCGCTTCCCCCCACCGACGCCAATGCCGACGCCGATACACGCAACGCCGCGAGTCCACCGACAGAGCAAGAGCTCATCACGGACACGACGCGCGGCGTACAGCAGTTGTACGAAGAGTTCAAGCGGATGCAGGAGAGCAGTGCGGTCGTCGCCAATCTGTTGGGCGCACCCGAGAACGTTGGCCGATCAAAGGCGTGATGGTCGAGGACGCGTGCGCGATCTGTGGCCGGGTATGAAAAGGCCGCCTCAGATCGATATTGGATGGTGGGTGGGCTCTCTACTTTGTTCGAGCGTACCAGATGTGATGTCAAGCTTTGTCGGTGAATCAACCGGACAGAGAAATGACAGGCGAGACTATAAAGAACGGCGCAAACAAACGGTATTCAATTTATGATCCCCATACAATGCATCGTCATCACCTATGTACCAAAATCCCATTCTTGCTTTGTATTCTACACATGTATTGGGTGTACGAATCGCTCAACCGGACTGGGTCAGGTTGGCATAGATCGTGCTAGAGACACACAGAACCTTTGGAAGGGATTAACAGCAGTTCCTCATCCAATATTATAAGCCCCAGTTGCCGCCGGCTGTCCAACCACGTGACCGTGTCCTGTGACCGTGCATGAGCGTGCCGTGCCGTGCCGTGCCGAGACCGTGATTGTTTGATCGATCGAGCCCACCGTCTCTCCTGAGCGTTCGTTTTTCTCTCTTTCACTCCATCAAAACTCGACGTACGCGAGGGAGCCGCGCCGGAGCGTCGAGACCCGCGACCGTGATCGTCTCTCCTGAGCACTCGATGGGTTCGTTTATCCCTCTTATCCATCAAAACTCGAGCAATTTGTTTGCAGTACGTCGACCATCCCAATTCGGACCCCCCAAAAACGATTGACGGTCGTCGAGAGGCATTCACACGGTTCGCGGTTCTCTGCAACTCGGAGCCCTGCTGATCGGTGGTCGTGCTCGAGTGTGCCGTGCCAGAGCGTGAGGCCGTGTTTGATCGATTGATGGTGACTGTCTCTCTCTCTCACCGTCAACTCATCCTTTCTGGCGGCGCATCGTCCGTTCCGGTTGGAAATTGAAGACTCGGAATGATTGATGCTCATTGGACCCTGTTCCACTTCACATAGTG
>JBBPOE010000260.1:0-35275 GCA_038091295.1 Tylopilus felleus | reverse complement strand
AGGCACTATCTAGAAGGTGCTAATCTCCAGTTCGAAGTATGGAATGACCACGCAAACCTTCAGTGGTTCATGAAGCGACAGGATCTTAATCGCCGACAAGCTCGATGGGCACAGTACCTCTCCCGATTCAATTTCAAATGGGTACACAAGGCCGGAGCCCAGATGGGTAAACCCAATGCCCTATCTCGCCGAGAAGATCACGCTGTAGGAATTCAGGACGATAACAAAATGGTCCTCGTCATTCCCCCAGAACAGATTGCTTCCACCACTTTACAAATCGCCACTGATGCTGATGACATCAGAAACCGCATTCAAGACGCTACGGCCCGAATCCAAAAATCAGACGTCATCACATTATGTAAGAAACACGGAATCTGTGAAGATCGAAATGGTATTCTCTTCACCAGATCAGGAAGGATGTACGTACCCGAAGACCGAGATCTCCGGATGGAGATAGTACGATTACATCACGACACTCCTATTCCCGGACACCCCGGAACGGAGAAAACTCTCGAATTGATGCAACGCAGTTACACCTGGCCAGGAATGTCGACACTGGTCAAAGACTATGTGTCCAGATGTGACCGCTGCGCACGATTCAAAGGAACTAACCAAGCTCCGCCTGGAAAGTTGAAACCGCTCAACACTCCACCAGGCCCTTGGAAAGAAATATCCGCCGACTTCATCACGGATCTTCCCGAATCTGAAGGATTCGATAGCATCCTGGTAGTAGTCGATCGATTCTCGAAAGAAGTCGAATTCATCCCTTGCACCAAAAGCGTGTCCGCTCTCGACACCGCAAAGCTATACTTGCGCCATGTATGGAAGCATCATGGACTCCCCACAGGAATTGTGTCGGACCGAGGTCCGCAGTTCGCGTCGCAAGTAATGAAGGACATCTGCAAGAGATTAGGAATTCAACCCCGGCTGTCCACCGCATATCATCCGCAGACAGACGGACAAACCGAAAGGATCAACCGAGATCTCCAACAGTACCTCCGTATATTCACCTCAGAAAAGCAGGATGAATGGGTCAGTTGGTTACCCCTCGCGCAATTCTCCTACAACGCCAAAAAACAGCTTAGTACAGAGAAATCACCGTTTGAAGTCACACGATCGTATCAGCCAAAAATGGGCTTTGAGCAAAGGGCTACAAAGGCACCAGCAGCTGAAGAATTGACGAAACAGATGGAAGAGACTTTGGGACAGACGAAGGAGAACATAAAAAAGGCAAAGGCGCGAATGAAGCGTCAAGCGGACAGACACAGATCTCAGGCACCAGACTACGAGATCGGTGATAAAGTTTGGCTCTCAACCGAGAACCTTAAACTTACCCGCGCATCAAAGAAGCTCACAGAACGATGGCTTGGACCCTATGACATCACCAAGCGCATCGGAGATAATGTGTTACGGTTTTTCTTTCTCTTTCTATTAACCTTGTAACATTTACTACATCGACGTTTTCTAGTACCGTTCAACCGGTACACCTTTTCCTTTTTTATTCCTTGTATAGCTTCGCATAGCTCGACGCAGCCATGCGTATAGCCCCACCTTTCCTATTCCATCACAGCTATGCTTCCTTTCCTTCTTGGTACGCATTGCCTCTTGGTCTGTGCGTATTTCCCTCTAGTATAAATACCGCGTCGTTTCCCATGTAACTTTAAGCTAGTTCTACGCAATTCAGCATAGTAACTTGCAACCGCATTGTCGAGTGAGGTTGATCTCGACTCTAGCGTGACTTCGCTATCAGACATCATTACTAGTCTTCGTGCTACTACTGAGTGCACGTATCTCGCCTCTTCATAGTCTTCGCACTACTATCCTGAGTGTGCGCTTGCTCGTTCTACGCTACGCGTAACAAAAAGAGGGCGAAATCACCAAAAGCAACACTCCCCCCTGATTGCACAACTCTGGAAATCACTTACTCCCCCCTGTTCTGGCGAGTCCAAGCATCTGACAGAGACCTTCGACTTTGACTTGAGACTCATTACTTCTTGAACTACTTGGCTAATTGCAGTCAAGATGATCTTTGTATGTGTGACTTCTGACATGATAGCTTTCTTGATCATCATCTGATTGGTGACCTGCTTATGGACATGACAGATTGTTTTGTTTGTTTATATGCTCTTTTGTAAATTGGAATGATGGAGAAGGGGTATTGTCACCTTGGGTATTGAATGATGTCTAACCTGGAGGTGGTTGTGGGTGGCTCATAAATGAGAACGTAAGTTGATCATGAAGTTAGCCTAAGGAGTGGATAATTGCTGTGGATAATTTGCTAACCTTATCAATCAGCAGGTAAGTATATGATTTGCACATCTGGAATTAACTTACTCTGGTGGCATAGTTGAGATTGAACTGATTGGGCTGGACCCCCTCCCCCCCAATTCTCAACTTGTTCCCAGTAATCACTTGCCTCAATAACTGCTGAGGATGACTCATTCACCATACCAATCAGCTAATCATTAATGCACAATCCATATGTGAGTTTGTATTTAGCTTACTGTGATGCCAGCTGGGACCATGCTGACTCAATGGTACATAGCTGAGATCTAACCTTGGAACAACAATTGAAAGAGCCAAAGAAGCTGCCAATACAGTGACATCCAGCATCAATGATGTCCAAAACTCCATAGTCTTTGGAAAGAAGAATACAATGTGCACTCCTCATTCAACACCTACCTTGATGCCACTGAACTCCTCATCATGCTCCTCACCAAATATGACATGCAACAAGCGCTTCCAAAAGGAACTCCTACTTTATGACCAAAAGCTGGACATACATACACTGACAATGTCTTTTGCATGGAAAATATCTGCCAATCCTTCACTCACTGTTATACAGAACCCTGTCTTTGCAACTATCCTCAGTGTCATTGAACTTGAAACCCTGAAAACTGACACCACCCCCAAATGTAACTTTCGAGAAATGAACTGGGAAGAATTTAATGAAGCACTCACTGCCACTATTCCCACTTACACCCCAATAGTCACTAATCTCATATTCCAGGTAACCACTTGTTGTCTAACCAAGCCATACTCACTACCATCCAGCAGCATGTCCCACTCTCAAACCCTCACCCAAGCTCAAAATGGTGATGGACCCACAAATTGAAAGTCATGCATAAAAAGGTAAACACAATCATTCTGGTTTCACATCAGATCTCATCTGCAAGTCACACCTCCAGCTCCTTTGATTGCTATCAGCCCAATTGGTCTCAAAAATAAGATAATGCCCATCCTCCTATTCATCCAGTCTAAGTCCAAATCCATCTGGGATGATTTGATGATCAATTATCTGGTTTAACATATGTATCAAAAAAGTCAGCCTCATCTTCAGTGAATGGAGATTGGTGGGATGGAAAAAAGATCACATTTTTGTTTACATTCTGTTGCTGCTATTGAGTGATTAGATTGGCTACATGGGCTGTGTGTCCATTCTCTTTGATTCCTGTGGATTTCCAGAACATAGCTTAGTAAGTGATGTTGTGTATCTGAAAGTTTTATTTTACAAATTGCTTCACACATGGCAAACATATATCTGCCATGGTAGACAATATCTAAGTGACTCATCACATCACATGCCAACCAACATCACAAAACCATGCATATAATATGGGATGCTCACTCTCAATGCCACATGTTATATGGAATCTATTCTTCAACACTGTTCCTAAGAAATATGCATCATCTTCATGATTGATATTTCAGACATTGGTGCTGGGGAAGCCACACTATACATCTTGAACAGTAGAACATGTCCACCCCACCCTGTCATTGGTGACTTCTTATATGACTTCTCAGCTAGAATAATCTCAATATACTTTCAGAAGAGATGAGAGAGCATCATGATTCCTTAAGTGAATTCCCACATGTGACATCTCAGGGGCTCCAAGTCTGTGGTGTTCAACAATTTACCAGCAGGGCACTATCATACTGGTTGCTCTCCAATCAAGATTACAGACAGCAGCAGTCTTAGCTGGTTCGCTAACAACAACATACTGCTTAATCATTTCAGAGCATATTATGATTCAAAGAAAATCACTGTGAATGTTTCTGATCCAGAGAATGCAATGTCCTGGGGACTTACTGAGTTCCATCATAAATAAATACAGCTGGTCAAGCTCAGACATCTTATGATAACAGAGAGGAATTTGTGTGAAGATGTAGCACAAGGAGAAGAGAACACCAGTATAAATGATTAACAGCACATTCAGGCAAAAATAGTTGATAAAATAACTACATTAGAATGTAGACATTGTGTTATGAGTTCTTCATGGAAGAGAAGGAAAGGGTGAATATGCTGCCAGATTTGATGGCAGCCACAAAGATGTTGACTGGAGGCATGTTCTCCCTTTCTATTGGAGGGAGTTTAGTGTGGGCCTCTGCTGCACCTGCAGCTGTGGTGTGTAGGGCACCCACTGCCGGTAGAGCTTCCAGGTGCTGGCCCTTCAGTTGTGAGACACTCCCACTATTCCCATGAATCCTCTACTGTAGAGATCAGGTTCTTTTGTGTGAATCAGTTTGAACCAGATGTCCACTATGTATAACATTGTTGGGAGAGCTACTGTGGTGTAGAGCTGATGGGCTAGATTGGGCGGCAGTCTCATGGAGGAGAGAGTTACATAACATATACATACATATGCAGTGTCCCTCCCTATTGCATGTATAGTTTGCTTGTGCCAGTGAAGCCCATTGTCCAAGAAGTATGCTGAGGAAGTGATGGGTGTTCATTGGCTGGATGGTGGTGCCTCTAATGAGTGTGGAGGGGCGGGTGCACAACCATAATATACCTGCTGTCAATGCATAGCATCATGTCAAACAAGTGCCTTGCATTTCCTTGAGCTATAGTGGGCTTGGTAAGCTCATGTCGGCACATTGTGGTAATGTAAAGTTGGCTGGTAGTGAGATCCTGAGTGAGTCCTGAGGAAGTCAACACAACAATTTTATAAGTGGGAAAGCGAGTATGACTCGTCCCAAGGGGTTCAAGGTAGGTTGTTTGGGCGAGAAGGGGTAGTCTAAGACAATCCAAAAGTGAGGGGGAGGTTGCAAGGAGAATCTGGAAGCTAGACAAAGTAGATGGTGATGCAGATGGTGAATCCGAGAGATATACGGATCTGGATTTGAGTGGAAGGTGTTGAATGACAATGAAGACCTTCAGAGAACTCAAGATGATAGAGAGGCAGAAGGGAGATATATTCTAAGTCTAAGAACAACATTTTATAGTCCAGGGCAAACCCTAGACTTGCCTAACAACGAAGATGTGAAATAAGTGAAAATAAAGTTGAAACATTAAAAAAACTTCAAGGGCGACCACAGCCTTATAGATCATGTAGCTACGACTGGGCAGTGGTTTGAGAGGCTGCGTGTACAGGTATGAAGGTTGTAGGCAAGAGGGTAAAAACCCTACAATGTCTAGCAGCTCTGGACTACTCTAATGAGTCCGAGGGGGTCTAGGTCGACCTACTGTCGTAACTTGGCCACTATTGGTGTGCATATGAATTTGAAGGGTTCGAAAGCAAAATGGAAGGGTTAGATGAGCTTCCGGTCGTGGAGGAAATGTTAGTAGACAATCCACAGATATGTCGGACTCGGAATCTATCCAGAATGTTCGAATACGTACGGGAAGGTCTTGGATCACACTCGGATGGACAGGGGACTCAATGGGATGCTTGGGAATGATGGCAGGCAGCTGTGGAATATGGGGAAAACACCGTTTGCAACCATAGGGAGCTACCAGCTCCTACAATGTGCATGTGTGTTATGCCTATTGGATGAGCAAATTTTGGTCTGTGTGTGATGAAATGACACAAAGTTCAGTCATCACAATACATCATACAGGCTGATGGTGAATTGATTGTAGTATGGTAACTCTAAATCCCTTTGCCCATGTCCCTGCCCTTTGGATGGCTATTGCCCTCAAGTGGGCTTGGGCTCCATTCAGGGCATTTTTCACAGCCTGTTTGGCTCAAGCTGAGACCCACTCACTTGCTTTTGACCCCCACTGCCGCACTGTTTTGCCAGGAAAACAGTGGAAGCTGCCCACTTGCTTTGAAAGGCTTCTTTAGAGTGGCAGTTGTGCCACTAAGCTCTGACTCTGCCACTTATCAATGACTCCCAAGCTTTCAATGCCTGATTTGGCTGCCAGAACTGAGTCCTTTTGAGTGGGGACAATGGGGAGAGGTGCTCAGGGCCCCAAGTTGTTTTGAAAAATGGGGCTGGAGAAAGCACCAGGGACTAATGACTTGACTACTAGACTCATTTCACTGCTGATTCCATAGAGTTGTTCAATCACTGGGTTAGTCTCTTGGCTTCTGGGTGGAGGAACCAAGGAGGGAAGGTCCCTGCATTTACCAGCATACTGGGGTTTTATATGACCCTGGTGTTTGTTTGAATGAAACATAGAAAGATATTCATTTTCGAAGTCCTCATGTAGATTCTGTACATCAACAAGTCTGAGTTCTGTCTTTCTGGAACGTTCTCCAGTTCTTCTACTGTGAACATGAAGTAAGTACATTGTTTGTACAGATTATTGAAAACACGCATTTTGACATATCATCAAAATGCATGGAAATGCATGTTAAATATATCACAATAGATATGCAAAACTACACATGTTGACATAACCTCTAAATGCGTGGAAATTGAAACTTACAATATTTCTGTAGAATTGTTCACAGATTGATGAGTGAGTGGTTGTGGATATGTATTGTGACAGTGAAAATCTTGAAGTCATCGATCAGCGAAAGTCTTCGCAATGAACATAAGTATCATCATCGAATGTTTCGATGTCTTTCCACATGACCCTACCTCAGGCAATGATTGCCTACCCGACATCCCTTAGAGTGCCATTCAGATGAGACTGTACTACATGGGCTGCTATTTGGAGGCAGCAGTCAGTCACCTTATCAACCTCAGATCTGGAGTCTCCTGGCCCTTGGATTGGTTGACTTGATTGCAAAAGGAGATGGTGAGCTTTCTATCCAGGGCTCTGTGACCTCCTCTGTAAGCTGCCACTCCATTTATAGGAAACATGGACCCTTTTATCAGACCTATATGTGACCCAAATGACCACTATGATACTGCCTCCTTCATTCTTCAAAGTATACTTTGCAAACTCTTCAACAAGTAAAGGCATAAGGCAGAGATTGATTACCCTCTAACCCTGTGCTTTCTAAATGATCATGAACTTGTCAACTCTCTTGCCTGGTTGGAATACATGACATAGCACCAACTTTCCTGTGGCTTGGTGGTGGTGGTGACCTGCATGAAATGAGAATTGTGCAGAATTATGAGAAGTAAAAAGAGAACTTTCATTATGCCAAAGAAGACTATACTAATGTCTATCCTTCCACCAAATTTCATTCAAATCCAACTGTTCAATAAAAAGATATAGTCATATCTTTCAACACTACTTTTATTACTATCACCACTACTACAATAGCTAGATAGATACACTTCTAGAAATACATCCATTATGTAGTTCGCTAAATTCTCACGCCTACACCGCAATAGTCACATGACCCTTGCCTTGCCTAGGATGCTGCAACAATTGCCATCCAGTCACAGCATTGGTCTAAATTAGTACAAATATTCCTGTGTATCATATCACATTCCAGATTTAGCTAGCTCAGGTGAGTCAGACTAAGTCAGTATCAGTCATACTGGTTAGCATGGGAATGTACAGCCATAAGGCTGTGCAAATAAAGTGACTCATAGCACAGCCATACAAGTGCCAGAAGGGGAAAACAGAAATATGACTCATTCTGAGTCATAGCACAGCCACATCTGAGTCAGAATAAGTCAGAGTGAGTCATTTCCCAAATATGGTATGGCACAGCCATAAATGAGTCATAATGAGTCACAACACAGCCCCATGTAAAGTAGCATAAAAGAAGGGCAGATTTGCCTGCAAGAATCATCTCAGAATATCTCAAAATCTTAGGAAACAATTCAAGACCGAGAATACAGAAAGTCCAATAGACAGGACTTTAGCTACAAGGTAGTTAGAACTAGGAAGAAAACACTACTACCAGATTAGGAAATAGAACACAGCCACTGATCAAAAAGGCACTCCTGCTTACCTAATATTAGTTACTAAATCACCACTAAGCAGAAAGGCAACAGTAACCTAGATAAATCCAGTCTAGGAATACTTAGTATATAACCTCTGATCTTGCACAAGTCTAGCACTCCAGGTACTCAATAGAACAGGTTTGATAATAACCCTATTGTGTGTGAGCTGAGTGACATATAAGGGATATTTTCCCATATTTGAACCACCAGCAAAAAATGCTACATAAAGCTAGTAAAGAGAACTAAGCTTTATAACTCAGGAACAAGAACCAATCAAGTCCCTTGCTCGGTACTAGATAATCACCATTTAAGTACCCTCGCAAACCCCAACACACGGTTTACATAAACAGCCCTATTCTAGCCACAGCAAGATTAGAACCTCTTTTTATTAGTTGATTAGTAGTAGTAGTTAGGTAAACCCTAACACATTCAAGTAGGTACATAGATCTAGAACCACTTTAACTGGGAAGTGGCCACCCTTCTCCCTATATAAATCATAGCATTTGGGAGAGGAAGAATAAAATAATGTCCCAATTGACTACATATTCAACTCTTTCAGTAGATTATTGCCAAGGCTAGTGTCAGAACTGAGACAACTCCAGGGTTTACTATAGGTCCTAGGGGACATTGGTGCAGGACTTGTGTGTCGTGCCCTTGCTGTCAGTTGAGTCCCAGTATTTCAGAGGAGTGGAGGTCTGGAGTCCAGAGTAAATGCAGAGGGTGAGAACGAAGGTAGAGATAGAGATGACAAGGAGCTCAGACAAGAAGGAAGGACTTTAGAAACTGAGAAGGAGGAGAAGTGTTTCTTGTCAATAATCAGACTACAGTATGGGAGGAGTTACAGGAGTTTATATTGGATTGGAGGTCGGAACACCAGAAAGGGAAAGACAAGCAGATATACATAAGGAGAAAGGAAAATAGTGGTGAAGGGTCAGAGGTCAGGGAGAATGGGAAATGGAACATAAGTCAGGCAAGGCAGAGGACAGAACACAAGTCAGGCAAGGCAGAGGACAGAACATAAGTTAGGGAGAACAAGGAAAAGAATGTAAGGATGAAACTAACTATAAGGTGAATATACATACCGAGACAAAAAAGGCTGTGCATTGGAGGTCCGACATGGAGAAAGGAAGTCTGAAGGAAGAAGATATAGAGAAGGAAGGAGATGGTACGGAGACGGTCAGAGTAGACCAGAGGAGTTCAGAATGGGAAATGACAGCTTGTCACCAACTCATAGTTAGATTGGAGTCAGAGGATTTATTTGAGGGATTCACCTAACATCCTATTCATCTATTTCCTGAAGTATCGACAGCAGTCATGGGATTATCTAGAAGATGTCAACAAAGCAATTATCCAGAGAATATTTTCAGGTTGGCATATTCCTCCCTGCAGTTTTCTTTCACACTCACACAAGCTGCAGCACTTATGGATGGCGAACATTCTGTTTGTTTCAATCACATGATTGCATTGTCCACAGATACTAGACAAGGATTCATTCTGGAAATGTCGCCATTTTGCCACAAGACACTTATCATTTGCGTGATGTAATACCACCTGGCATGGACAAGATCTGAGAGGCTTTTTGTACACTATTTATTTCTTCTGCCAGTCAACCAAGCAGACAAAATGTAGAGAGATTATGCCCTGTCCTTGTAAACAAAGGGATTGTCCAGACTCTGGCAACCTTTCTTGTCGAGCAGAACATGTGGTATCATGGACAAGTACAAGTGGATCACAACTTCTAGTGTACCTTGTGCAATGGAAGTATGCTGTATGCGAACAGATGTGCGACTATCTGACAATGGTTCTTGTCTGTCGCACCATGATTCATATGATTCTCTGATGCTCGACAAGTTACCTATTATTGAAGCTGTGGGTTACACAACAGGCAACCACACCCTGGAGAATTATTGTGTAATGAAAGTGTCTGCGTTGGCGCAATGCCTGCACAGTAAATGGTTTCTGCAGGGACACAGTGGTTTAGGTTGTGTTAGTGATACAGATCTGGGATCGTTCCCAGAATTTCATTTGCCCGTAAGGTTCACAATCTCTTGTTGCAGTATGGGTCACCATTCGCAAGTGATCCTTGCTTAACATACATCATGTGTGTTGGAACATTTTGCAATGCTGTGAGTTAAACTAATCCCTGGTTTTCAAGGTACATCTGCAGGACAAGGTGTCAATCAGCAAAAAACCTTTTGAGATTGCTCCGGGCATAATGGACATGATGCAGCATTGGCAATTGGAACCTTGTGCTCATCCGTCAACTGAAATTCAGAAGCAAGCATTGGATGTGATGTACAAATTACAGAGTGTTAGTCGTCATTTAAGGGGGATGACAGGCTACAAACAGTATTGGCACAATGAACTGAGAGGTTTGATATGTGCCTTTGGAACACCAGCTTAAGTTGTCACTATTAATCTTGCTGATCTTTATAATCTGTTGTTTGGCTTGGTCAGAGGGTGTGAGCAGCACATTTGGCAGAATGAGTCTTTGGGACTGTGCTGCTTTTATAGTAGCCAATCCTGCAGTCGCTGCACGAGCTTTCAATGAGACTGTGCAAGCATTCATCGACATTGTGCTCATGGGTAATGGTTGCATGCATGGTTTGTTTGGTAAATGTAATACATACTATGGCATGGTGGAGGCACAGAGATGTGGTACATTACATGTTCACTTCCTCGTATGGCTGGAGGGCAATCCTAATTTGTAAGATTTACAAGATTGCATGCAGTCGGATGACAGGTATCAACATGCTATCATCAGTTCACTAGAAGATGTCATTTAATGTGAACTTCCTGGGCAAACACAAGTGCTTTAGTCTTCAACTGTGAGGAAGCCTGCTTTGCATGCAGATGAAGTAGACCCATGTATTGTTGAACCTCCCATGGTTAAAATGCTCTCTTCGACCAAATTTAAGGCTCAATTCTGGTCATTGGTCAAACAATTAGCTGAGACATGTGATAAGCGCAGAAAGCTTGTGGGAGTGGGATAACCACAGGATAGGGACTTTGAATCACTCTGGAGTCCACTGTGAGTAACCAAGAATGATATTGAGCGAACAACAATGAGCTACTGACCTGGAGTCCACTGTGAGTAACCAAGGGAAACAGAACAGCGGACTCCGAGGCTTATGTTGAGTGGCTGTAAATACTGGTAAACAACTGGCAGCCACAATCAGCCACAATGGTGGCAAAGTCTGAAAAGAAGTGTAGAGCGACCACAAGGGTCTAGAACATCGAGGAAAGAAAGTGGATAGGGTTATCGACCATGGGGAATCCAATGGCGATGGTTAGAAGTAGCGCTTTGCGCTAGAAAGTCTATAATGATCTAAAAGCATGAAAAGAGGGCGAAATCACCAAAAGTAACACATCCATGGCCTTATCCACCCAGCACTGCGATCAGAATGTTACAAAAGGTTAAAGGAGTGCTACATGGCTGTTTATATCAATGAGATGATAGGTAAGCAGTAACCCCTGCAACATGTGCCTCTGATTGGTTGATCGGCTTCCTGCAGTTTCTTATTTGGATTGAAATCAACAATATCCCAGAGGCTGAAATAAGACCTGTCTTCATGGATTTTGAAATCTTTCAAAAAAGTCTGGTTGATGATGAGGCATTACAGGATTTGGCAACAAGATTTTCTGCCGTGTGTGGTGGGCTGGATCTTCCAGATCTGGGTGGGTGTTCCATACATAGTCTGAACCCCTCCCTCAACAAAAAATTACTTATGAATAGAAAGAAAGTCATACCTGTTTGGCCACCAGTCAATGAGTTCCTACAGCTCCACAAGTTGGACACCATAGTCATACTTGATGAAGTAGCATGTATCAACACTAGAACAGCTTGTCCCTGGACATCCTTACAGCCTCCAAAACCTTCCACAACATGGGTGGTGCTAAAGTGGGAGAGCCAAAGTCCTGTAGAACAAACTGTCATGACATGTGATGATGGAGAATGTATCAGGGATGTTCTCGTGAAGCGCTCCCATCTCGTCATCTCTGGTATTGTTACGAACAGATACCAGAATGGGCTGAGGTCAGACAATGGCAGTGCATCACAATAGGTGAACAGGGGGTAAACCATGTTGTCTTGGATGGCCCCAAATGCTGCATAATTTGTGAAGATGGGAGAACATTAGTGAAAATGTCCTGGTAAGAAACAAATTGTTACAATGCTTTCAACTGTCTTACATGATGCTTTAGATTGGATTTCAGAGAGATGATGTTCCCTGAAGGCAGAACTATCTCTGAAATTAGGGCTGCAAACTAAAGGACTTTCTCAACGTAACACTGTCAAAACTCATTTAGATGGAGGAGGAGAAGCTTGGCGCAAAATACTCATTGAGGGTATGCACTTGTATTGATCTGTCTATCATGGAAAATATGGAAAGCCACAGATACAACTATTTTGTCACTGGGATGGGGAGGGGTCTAAAAATCAGATTATGTGGAAAATAATACTCCTCCGCTGTACGGAAGTTTGCAAATGGGTTTGCACAGCAACTTTGTAGATACCTGTTGCAATAACTAGTACTGCATAACTTACAGAGGCTTCCATTGGTGGTATCACATCAGTATTGCACAGCCTGGAGGAACCTGATGTTTGTTTCTTGCCTCATAGTGTAGACAGGAAGTTTTAGCCTATTTAGGGGCCAGCCCATACACCTTGGTCCCCCACACAGCTGGCGAGATGTGTCATGGAGCTGAGAATCCCTCAGTGTAGCACAAATGATGGAGGTGAGTGTGGCTCTTACATTTGGGGGAGGTGTGCATTGGTAGTAGCTACAGTCATACTATATACATGGAAAGTTCCCAATCATTGAATACACCGCCTTGCCTTTTGAAGCACCTCCTTTGAGCACAAATGTCACTGTGCTAAGCAAAATGGTTCCCAGACTTGCAGGCTGTGCACACATCCCATGGACCATGTTGGACCACAACATCACTCAGGGGTGTCTCATGACACAGGGCTCACATGCCATGAGAACAGTCCCAGTTGGTCCTTGGATGTGAGACTGATTTTTATTGCCCAGGAAATGTTTGCATGGGAATCCTGAGTATGACGAATCTTCCACAAGCAGAAGGTCATCTCAGTATTCTCCATACACAACTCAATATACAGGTCAATCTGTGCATTGCTTGCATTTGCACAAATTCACCATGTCTTTCATTGCATGTTTTACAGGGGCCATGCCTACAACACATGACCCACCACTTTGTGATATGAGGGGGCCTTCTTCCTGTTGCTCCATCTCCACCATGTTGAATGTTGAACAGTTCAGTGTTCATCTTGATGGATGGCAATCAAGATGTATTTGGTAAGGTTCAATGCAATATTGTGATTCCACCTCTGACAAAACCGGTGGCACATCATTTTTGCCACATCTCATGTAACCTGTTAATCTCATCCCATCTAACTGTGTATGGGGGTTGAATCCATGCCTTCACTGTTGTCTTGTCATAATCTTGTGCTTGTCTCCTCCCATGAAACATGTGATCACTGACCCCAAGCCTATTCCATATGTCTTGAACCTGACTTCCACCTCACTCTTGAGATAGTGGGAGAAAGTAACACTCATGAGTGATGCATGCAGGAATGCCATGGTTGCTTTTGCTAGTGTGAGTAAGTTCTGTCACTCTAAGATGTGCAGAGCTATACCATTCAGTGTGCTGCTAAGTTCATAAAATATACATTGTCCTCATATTCCTCAAGTGTTGTATTTAACCTTCCCAGGCTGCTCTGCTATGTATGCTTCAAAGGTTCATAATGACTGCAGCAGGAAGCTGTCACTTTTGTTTAATCACTATGACCACCTTGAGCACATCTTTTCCCACAGTGTTTTTCTCACTGCTACCTTCAACTGTGGTGGATAGCACCAACATTCTGTTTGGATTATGTGCCATCATTGCCTGTGTGTCAGAGCTCTATATTTTACATTTTACATTTCACTAATATCACATATGACATCATTGTTCCATACAATTCCATGACAATCCAGAATAACATATGGATACCTCATGTTCTTTAGTATATATACATCCATGTATTGTACAGAGATTCCTAGTTTTGGTATATTGATTATTTTGGCGAATACCTGAGCGTCTCACTTTGAGTGTTCGGTCTGACCCTCACATTATACCAAAACTACTACTACTACTTGCTTATTCACCCTCGTCAAACACTTTCTGTCACAACATTGACTCCCTCTCATCCTTATTGTTGTACCCACAGTTGCTCTCTTGGAGCTTCTCACTGTTACCATCGATGTTTACGCGTCTTGCCAACTAGCCATACCTGGTGCTTTTTAGCAAGACAAGTATGAGCTGGGCCAGCTCCACCGCAACCAAGACATCTATAGCCAGATCCCAGGCTTAAGGGAAATTAACCTGGATTTAGTCCAGTGAGGAAAACACCTCGCAAATGTTTGTCATATGCTCATCTGGCATTATAAACAAGGATAAAGTTGCTTCCCCAATAGTGCACTATGGGACATATTAGCAGAGTGTCAGAGGCTGCTACGTAGAATGAATCGATAACATTCACTGTTTGCGTGATTACAGTTATTCTCATGTTGTGAAACATTGTGTTAAAGTGTTTTACCACCACCAGACTTTGTTCCGTCTACCAATCGACATGCTGACGAATGGAGCAGTTTTGCTTACAGCTATCTCCACATTCCTATCGCTATTGGTCTTGATATTTGGAGATACCTTTCAGGTGTATCCTTATGGCTTGGACATTGCACCTATTCAAGAGCTCTCACGACCTTCGTGTTGTGTGCTCAAAAATATCCTACAATCTTACCACATTCAGTTCAAAGTTCAGAGGTCGTCTATTCCCAAACCTTTGAACCAAGGACAACGCGATGTCTTTCAACCTCCAAGACCTAGAAGCTGCTCTCCCTGATACACAAGAACAACAACAAGGTTGGGGAACTCCTCTTCCAACAACTCCAATGCTGACCCAACCTTCACAGATACATGCCTACGACCAATATATTCTTCAATTCGAGAAATGGAGAGAACAAGTGGCACAAGAAGATCAAAGAGTGGGACCACCTCTGATCTCTCTCAGAGAAGACTACTTTACAAGACTGGCCCCAATTCATACTCAACCATCTTTCGCCGCGATACCACCCCGCGACCAACCACACCACACACCCAAAATGTCATCATTCAGAAGCACTGCCCCATCCAACTCCCCATCAAGCCCTTCCTCATCTTCAAGCAATGGAGGATACCACCCCCTTCCCCTGCCCCGTGTAAACATACCACAAAGCATATTACGACCGACACTGGAGACGCGTTCAGCAACTCCAAAAGAGACTGGTGGAGCAGGACTTGGAAAGTCCATAATGGATGTGTTTGACAGAGACAAGACAAAGTTCATACAATGCCTTCGTACTATACACTTGTTCATAGCAGGGTTCAATACAGAACCAACACACTTCCAACAGATCCTTCTTGTCCTATCATACATGAAGGATGACAATGCAGCAGGTCGTTTCACAGACCTATTTGTGCTTACCAATAGTGAACAAACGTGAATCATGATCATCGATGAATTCATTGGTGGTCTAGCAGAGATGTTCATACCTGCAGCCCTTGGCTGACAAGCCAAAAAAGAACTTTATGCTCTAAACCAAGGAAAAGGAATGGTAGAGGTCTATCTCATCCATATGAAACAGCTGGCAATGCAGGCTGGCTATGATATTGACACCCATACGAAGACCTTGGTCAGGTTAATGTGACAAGGACTTAAAAACAACATTGTGGAATATGTTGAAAGGGGGAGACTGACGACATCCAAAAATGGGAAAAAGCACTCATCCGTGCAGACCAGGTTCTTCAAGAAATTGAAGATCAAAAGAAAGGAGGCTGGGAAACCTCCATCCAAAATAGATATGGAATGGCAGCGTAATGGCTAAGGACCAATACACCAAGGCAAAACACATTGGAATATTTGAGATCCACACAACCACAACAACTTGCAATGGATCTTGCAATATAAGCAGATAAAGTCAAACACACAAAGACCTTCAAAGGTTACCATGACTTCAAAAAAGATGTGTTTGACAAAGACATACATATTTGAGGAATTACCTCCTCGAAGACCTGGAGATCATGCTATAAAACTACTTCCAGGAGATCATAAAGTAGATTGTGAAACCTATAATCTAACTTTGTCAGAACAAGAGGAGTTGGACAAATTCTTAGAAGAAACCCTCAAAACCAGAAAGATACAACCATCTAAGTCCCAGTTTGCATCAGCATTCTTCTTCATCAAAAAGAAGGATGGCAAGTTGCACCCTGTACAAGATTATCGAAAGCTCAATGCAATCACTGTTAAAAACTGATACCCACTACCTCTTATCAATGAGCTTATTGACAAATTAAAAGGCACAAAGTACTACACAAAATTGGACATCCGATGGAGATACAACAACATCTGAATGAAAGAATGCAATGAGTGGAAAGCAGCATTCTGAACCAATAGAGGTCTCTTTGAACCTTTGGTGATGTTCTTCAGACTCTGTAATTCACCTGCTACATTCCAAACCATGATGAATCACATACATATTCCGAGATCTGATCAATTGAGGAAAAGTGGTTGTCTATATGACGATATAATGATCTTCACTAAGACTCTTGAAGAGCACTGAAAGATAGTCTGAGAAGTATTACAACTCCTAAAAGACAGCCATCTCACGCTAAAACATATGAAGTGTGAATTTGAGAAACAGGAGACTGAATATCTTGGACTCATCGTAGCTCACAACAAGGTCAAAGTAGATCAAACAAAAGTGAAAGGAGTGATAGATTGGCCCACACCGAAAATGTGAAAAGAATCAAGAGAATTCTCAGGATTCCTCAATTTCTATCGCAGATTCATAAAAAACTTTGTAAAAGTAGCCTGTCCACTGAATGCACTCACATCTGAAAAGAAAGATTTCAAGTGAACAGACAAATGTCAAATGGCCTTTCAATCACTCAAAGACATCCTTACATCCACACCAGCACTAGCAATGCTGACCAAAACCAATCCATTTCGAGTAGAAACTGATGGATCTGGAATGGGTTTAGGCACAGTATTGTCACAAAAGCAAAATGACTGATGGCATCCAATTTCATTCATATCAAGATCACTTGGAGATGTGGAGTGTAACTATCATGCCGCAGATCTAGAGATGACAGCAGTTATATTTGCTCTCGAAGAATGGTGACACTATTTGCTAGATGCTCATGTTCCTTTCAAAATTCTAACAGATCATAAAAATTTGGAGAACTTTCGAAAACCACAAGATCTGTCTAGCAAACAAGCACAATGGAACCAATGGATGCAAGAATATCACTTCACATTTGTCCATAGACCAGGAAAAACAAATCCTGCAGATCCTCTGTCCCAGAGGCCAGACTTTGAAAAGGGGGTGAATGACAACAAACAACAAATTCTTCTCCTGATTCAATGTTCGAAACAAGACAAACTACCATGGAAATGAAATTCCCTGACCAAATCAAGGAACTACAATCAAAAGTTGTGGATTACATCATCCAAGACATCAAATCGGAAAAAGAATCTTCATGGAACTTAAGGGACGGAATCATACATTGGAAAGATCTGGTTTATATATCAAAAGATGAAGCTTTGCGAGAATCTATAATTGTAAAGAACCACAATCATCCATTAGCAGGACATCCACAAGTAAAGAGAACTAAAAGTCTCATGCTCACAAAGTTCTACTGGCCAAACCTTGGAAAAAATGTCAAGAGATACATAGAAGGTTGTGATAGATGCCAAAAAAAGAAAGTCAAATGAAAAATGATGATTCTTCATCTCCATAATGTATCTTAGAATCCTTGGGAAACAATTTCCATAGATATCATAGGACCATTACCAGAATTGTCAGGCAAAAACACTATCCTAACCATAGTAGATATACACCTATTTCCCATATCAACTGAGATCACTGCTCTAGGAGTTGCCAAAATTTACCATGATCACATATTCAAACTTCATGGCACTCCAAAGAAAGTAATCTCAGATCAAGGAACACAATTCCTTTCATCATTTATGACCGATCTTTACAAACTGTTAGATATCGAAGGAAACCTCACAACTGCATATTATCTACAAGGCAATGGACAAGCTGAATGGATGAACGCTCTTGTCGAACAATATCTGAGGTTGTACACAAATCACAGACAAAGGGATTAGATAGAATGGCTTCCAATTACTGAGTTCACACATAATCAAAATGTATCTATAGGGACTGGACATTCCCCTTTTGTGCTGAACTATGGACATGATCCTTCGATTAATATTAAAATCAACTGAAAGATCAATGACGACTCTGTGGAAAAGTTCATTGAAGAAATGAAAATCCTTTGGAAAGTAGCTCAATTGTCGCTCGAGCACGCCAAAGATGACATGAAGAAGTACCACAATTGAAAAGCACAATTTCCGAAAGAATACACAAAAGAAGATAAGGTACTTCTAGAAGCAACCAATATCCAAACGGAAAGACCATCAAAGAAGCTTGATGACAAACACTATGGTCCATTTGAAATATTAGAAAAAGTTGGACCAGCCGTGTACAAGCTTAAACTTGATCGTTCTTGGAGAGGAATCCATCTAGTCTTCAATAAATGCCTCCTTCATCCTTATAAACAAGAACAATTTCCTTCACAAAAACAACCGCCACCTCCTCCTCCCAACATCATACAAGGAGAACAAGAACAAGAAATAGAGACCATTGTGGATGCAAGAGAGAAGCACAGTATTATTGAATTTCTTGTTCATTGGAAACGATTTCCCAGAGAAGAAAATGAATGGAAGAAAGAATTGGATTTGGAACATGCAAAAGATACTATCTGAGACTTTTACAATCTTCACCTGATGGCTCCTTGTCTAACAAAAACAGTTTGACTCAGGTCTTCTGAAATAGATCCACCTTGTCAAATCCGGTCCTCTGGGCACAAGTCTGGCGGAGGTCTGAAGGGTAAGGAGGAAGTTTGGTTCGGAGGTTGGACCGGAGGTCCGACGGAGGTAAACAGAGAGGGGACTTAGGAGGACATCAGTGCAGGACGTATGTATTGTGCCCTTGTCGGTCTCATGTCCTCGGAGATTGTAGGACATGGGAGCGAGGGTTCTAGGTGAAGGGAGACTTTAAAGGAGATGAGGCAAGGAAATGAGAGCGAGAAGATGAGGACTAGAGCGAGGAGGTGATTATGTTGATATTTTTACTGAGGTTACATGGTGGAGGTACAGGAGTATATATACTATGAGGATCGGATTGGAGATCGGGGTATGGAAAAGGAGATCATAAAGGAGAGGACATAAGGAGAAGGACATAAGGAGGGAGTACAAGGAGAGGGACTTAAGGAGTTGTGGCTAAGGGACAGAGAAAGGGTTGTACAGGGTTGTAGTCAGGGAGGACGGAGGACGGAACGTAAGTAAGGGAAGACGGAGAAGGAATGTAAGAAGTAACCATAAGGAGAAGGAGAACATACAGAGATACCGAGAAGCTGTGCTACAGAGATCCAATAAGGAGATGGTAACTCTGAGGTGAAGTCCAATGGCCAAGTAAGAGGGAGTGCAGGAGGTGTGCACGGAGATGGCTGGAGATAGATTGGAGGGGGTCAGAACGGGATATAACAGTGTCCCCTATTAAGGCCGAGCCCTCAAGGCTGAATCGGAGTTGTAGACTTCACGTAGTGGTGTGGAGTGTGGTCCTCGCGTAGTGTGGACTTCAGGTGGTATGATTGGGATCACGTGAATGTGGACCGTTGATTGTCAAGGAATTCAAGCGGAGCTTGAATTGACCAATAAGAAAGGAACACCAACTGGAGTTGCACCTTAGACCAGAATTCCCACCATTCTCCTACAACATGTCCGATATCGATCAATCTCCCTCGCCTTCTGCCACCAACAAGGACCTCGCAGAGCTTGCCAACAAGATGGCGGAGCTGCAGTGCAAGCAGCAGGAAGAACAGGCGAAAAAGGTACGGGAGGCAGCGGAGTGGCGCGAACACGAGGCATGGGAGAAGAAGGAGCATGAAGAGCACACACAGGGAGAGACAGAGGAGTGCACGAAGGAAGAAGCGGAGCGCATGCACAAGAAAAAGGAGGTCGCGGAGAAGGAGAAGGGCAAAGAGAAGGAGAAGGGGAGTCGGAGTGGCAGCAAGGTAAGTGCCAAGTCAGTAACATCGAAACATTGCTAACAGACCAACAGGATACTCCGATCAAGTTCTTCTCGGAGAATGAAGAGCAGCCCAAGAAGCCACAGAAGAAGTCCAAGGTACCAGTGATGTCGACAGGAGGGTGCCAGAGATGCAATGCGTGGGGCATGGAGTGCTTCCCACAGAAGGTGTTGAAGGGGACGGTGTGCGTGGTGTGTGTGAAAGTGCATGTCTTGTGCACCATGGCTGGGGAAGACGGAGAGCCGTGGAAGAAGAAGACATGGGTGGAGGTAGTGATCCCGGTCACAGGGGGATCGGGGTTGTCGTGGGGGCCCAGGACGACGGAGGCCGTCCTCCTGGAGGTCATGAGGGAGATGGCGCAATTGCTGGGTAGCATCATGGCTGACGTCGCGGGGCTGAGCGAGGAGGTGTATGGGGTTCGAGAGGACCGGAGGAGAGCAAAGAGGACAAGAGAGGAAGAGGTACAAATGGAGGAGAAGGCAGAGAAGGAGGGAAAAGGAGTAGGCATGGAGGAGGTGGAGAAGGAGGAGAAAGGAGTAGGTATGGAGGAGGCGGAGAAGGAGAAGGAATCGGAGGAGGAGACAATGGAGCAGACAGTTAAATAGCATTTCTTTTCTTTTGTTTTCCTTTTTGTTCTTGTTTCCTTTTAATCATAAGTCGTGAATCATAATCAGAGTGAAACATAGGAGAAACAGAGAGAAACGAAAAGAGCAGAGAAAGAAAAAGCAATGTTGGAGTAAGTCTGGCGCTAGGAGGGAATTGGTCTGGGCTTATCGGGGTACCTCTGATAGAAGTCCTTGAGAAGTTCCGTCGTGTTTCCTAACTCTGTAGCAAGTAGCCAGGAGGTCTCGTCATCAGTTTCTGTATAACCAAGCCAACGCACCAGGTACAGGAGTTGACAGTGACATCTTCTCTGATTGATCTTGGAGTCTAGGATCTCCTCAATCTCGTACTTGGGTTCTCCGTCAACCTTGATCAGAGGTGGTGGAGGTTGGACGCGGTTCGGAATAGTATTCGGAACGCAAACTTCTAACTGTGAAATGTGAAAGACTGGATGTATGGAGCGCATAGAATCTGGAAGTTGTAAAGTAAATGAATGAGCACCAGGTTTAGCAATGATTGTAAAAGGTCCTAAATATTTATTGGAGAGTTTTTTAGAGGGTCTAGTAGAATGGAGATATTTTGCCTTGAGAAATACTTGATCTCCGACTTTGAAGTCCGGAGCAGGGCTACGCTTCCTGTCTGCTGGTCCTTGATAATGCTGTTGAGCTTCCAGCATCTCTGATCAGAGGAACTCATGGAGTTCATCCAAGTCCGTGACATATGACTATGTGGAGGAGGAGGTAAGGGAGCGATCAGAGTAGATGGAGAAGTTGGGATGGTAGCCTTTGTTGGTGAAGAATGGAGAAACGCCTGTGGTAGCACTGGGAGCGTTGTTGTAAGCGAACTCCGCGAGCGGAAGGAGCTCCGACCAATTGTCTTGCTGGTAGTTGCAATAAATGTGGAGATACTGCTCTAGGGTTTGATTAGCACGTTTGGTCTGACCATCCCCTTCGGGGTGGTAACCGGAGGTAAAGTGGAGGCCCATATTGAGTGCTTTGCCTAGAGAGCAGAAGAAATGAGAAACAAACTCGGAGCCCCGATCAGAGGTAACGTGGGTGGGAACTCCATGCTTGGAGAAGACATTGAGCAGGAAGAGCTTAGCAAGCTCAGTGGAGATAACTGTGTCGTGGGTAGGAATAAAGATTGCTTGTTTGGAAAGCCTGTCAATGACCACTAGGATTGCGGTATAGTCGACCGAAGGGGGAAGCCGTTCGATAAAGTCCATGGAGATGGAATTCCATGGTTTCTCCGGAACGGGAAGCTGTTTCAGGAGTCCGTACGGATGATGCTGGGGAACCTTGGCATGGGAACAAGTCATGCAAGAACTGACGTAGTCCTTGATGAAAGTCTGGATGTTGGGCGAGGTGTATTCACGACGAATGAGTTCAAGGGTACAGTTCTGTCTGAAGTGACCAGCTGTAGGATGATCATGGAATGTTCAGAGAATATGGAGACAGAGATCATTAGCTTCGGGGACATAGATACGATTGTCCCATAGGAGAAAGCCTTCAGAGTCGACTGTCCATCGTGGATCATCTATAGACTCAGCGGAGATGAGAGGAGATGCGACAGGATCGTTGGGGAGGGAAGAAAGGATATCGGAACGGAGTTGCTCAACGTCTAGGAGAACAGAGGCCCAGAGTATTGGAGCTTCTAGATACGTCACATGGAGGGATGCAGTGAGTTGCTTGTTGCTGAAGATGGGTCTGAAATTGTCTGGGTTAACACGAGCGAAGTCCTTATCCCCCTCTTTTGGGTAGACGTCCCAATGTCTAGTTAGTGCATCGGGTGTTGCTCCGAGCTTACCAGGCTGGTATCGGACTACCATATTGATTTGGCAGAGATACTCTGACCAGCAGACCTGGCGGCATGTCAAGAGCTTGGTGGTAGAAAAATATTCGAGATTTCTGTGGTCCGTAACAACATCAATTGGAGTTGTGGAGCCTTCAAAATAGTGTCGCCAACTTTGGACGCCTCAAAAATTGCCAGGAGCTCCTTGTCATGAGTGTCATAGTTCAGCTCAGCTCTGGAGAGCATATGGGAGTAGAACATGACAGGGTAAATTTCATTATCGGAGCAGGTAAGGGAAAGAATACCGGCAATGGCATAGTCAGAGGCGTCAGTTTCAATGGTTATAGGAGCATCTGGACTCCAGTGAACGAGCACTGGAGCAGAGATGAACACTTCCTTGAGGTGAGTGAAGGATCTCCTGCAATCGTCTGAGAAGTTCCAAGGAACTCCTTTGCATGTAAGACAAGTAAGGGGAACCACGATATCAGAGTAGTCTTGAATGAACCTCCAATAAAAGTTCACAAAGCCAAGGAAGGACTGGATGTCCTTGACTTTTCGGGGTTTGGGCCAATCTTGAATAGTCTGGATTTTGTCGCGGGCCATGGAGAGCCCGGAGGGCAAGAGGATATAACCGAGATATTCAACAGTCTCCAAGTGCCATTTGCATTTCTCCAGTTTGAGATAAAGTCTGTTAGCGTGGAGGCGCTGGAGAACTTTCCGGACATGTTTTCAATGTGAGGTGGTGTCGTTAGAATAGATGAGAATGTCGTTGAGGTAGACCACGATGCAAATATCCAGCATATCAGTGAAAATACTATTGACAAAGCGCTGGAACACTGCGGTGGCATTAATGAGACTAAAGGGCATAACTAACCACTTGAAGGAGCCCCAGCGGGTCTGGAAGGAAGTCTTCCACTCATCTCCTTCGGCGATGCAGACTAGATGGTATGTGTGCCGGAGGTCGACCTTGGTATAGATCTTCGCTCCGGAAGGAGCTTCAAGGAGGTCAGAGGTACGGGGCAGTGGGTAGCGGTCTTTCTTTGTGATCTTATTGAGACCTCGGAAATTGACGCAGAGTCGGAGAGAGCTGTCTTTTTTGCGGACAAAGAGAACGGGAGCTGCATGGGGAGAAGAGGATTGTTGGATGAAGCCATAATTGAGGTGTTCATCGAGGAAATCCCAGAGGGACTCCTGTTCGTTCGGGGAAAGGGAGTAGAGCCTTCCTATCAGAGGAGATGCTCCTTCCTCGAGCTCGATCTTCAAGTTGAAGGGCCAGTGAGGAGCTAAAGTGTCAGCCTTCTTCTTGCTAAAAATGTCTGCAAAGTTGTGGTACTCTGAAGGAACCCTGGTAAGATCAATGGTTTCCTCGGGAGGCAAGGAGTCGGAGAGAGTGGCGGAGTGAGCAGAGATTGAGTTGAGGGAAAGGGCAAATTGTACGGAGCTTCTAATTTGCAGGTGCACTGAAAGGCAGTGGCGTTGATGAAGGAAATCTTTGGGCATGTAAGTCCGGGAGCTTTGGGCGATTCTGGGGGTGTTGTCTCTGGGGTGGCAAGCAGAGTATTGGAGGTCCAGACATCTGTCTTTGGAGATGGAGGTGGCGATGTCGGGGTTGGCATTTCTGTAGTATGTGCTTGGAAAGTAATGCTGCTCGTAATCCAGTCAATCAATGGATTGTATCGGGCGAGCCAGCAATGTCCTAAAATGATCATACATGAGGAATCCAATGATGTTACAAAAAATGTATCGGAGGTGGTATCACCCGAGGTGAAGGTAAGGCTTAAATCTACTGCAGAGATAATAGAGGAGTTAGAGGAGCCATCAAAGAGGTGGAGCATAATTGGAGGAACGGAGTACGTAGGAATTTTATGTTTTTCGACAAATGAAGAGTCTATGAAACAGTGAGTAGAACCGGAATCAAGGAGACAAGGAACATCAGAGATATCGTAGGAAAAGAGAGAAACAAATGGACAAAGAGAATTCGGATCAGAAAGAGTGGACACGTTGAGACATAACTCCGTGGGAGCACAGTTGGGTTCAACGCGACTCCTAGGCTATGCTGCAGGGGAGTCACACTCCATTTTTCCACCTCTGAAGAAGCGGGGGTCGACGACAGAGCTGCTGGAGTAGCCGTAGCAACCCGTCCTTTTGACACCCTAGAAGTCGACTTCGGACACTCTTTGGCGGAGTGTCCGGCCTGCCCACAGAAGAGACAGAGGTTGTTCTTGAAGCAGCGCTGGCACTCCTCCAGAAGGAGCTTGCCGTCTTTGCATAGCTTCAATGAGATGGAGTCAGGAGTGGAGAAAGAGTTGTTGTTACCCTTCTTGTTGTTACCTCCATTGCTGGAGGAACCCGAGGTAGATGCTGAGAAGGAAGAACCTTTGGACTTATCGTTCTTAGGCTTGCCGGAGTTGTTGGATGAAGACAAGGAGTTGTTGTTGGAGGAACCGGAGGGCTTGGAGAAAGAACCCTGATTACCAGAGGTCTTGGTTGCACGCAAAATTTCTTCCTTGCACTCCCAATACCTGTGATTGATTTTCTGCACGAGTATGCAGAGTTCAATGAGGGTGTCAGGCTTTCCTTGGCGAGAGATTTCATCCTTGATGCGATCGGGGAGTTCGATGTAGAAGCTCCGATGGAGAGCTCCATGACCCCAATCGCAAACTTGACTTGCCAGTCGATTCCATTCAACGATGTACTTCATGATATGCTGAGAGTTGCGCATCTGCAGTTGCTCAAGGAGAGCTTCTGCATCTGCAATGGGATCGTGCAGTCCGAAGTTAGTCTGTAACTCATACAAAAATACTTGCCAATGATCCATCCTCAAGGGACGATTCTCCGGAGCCTCAACTTCGAGAAGGTCCGGCTCGAAGTACTTGAGCCCAACACCCTTGAGATAAGATTGAGTGAACGTCACCTTAGCCCATTCCTTTCAAAAGGACTTCGGGTTTGCTTGGAAGTTGATTTCACATTGGATGAGGAAGGCACAGAGTTTCTTCAGGTCATTCCCGTCGAAAGGGTCTGGTTCCCGAACCTTGGTTTTCCCGCTGTCAGAGCTCCACTTGTGGAGCGCCTCATGACTCATAAGGCAAATCACGTAGGTGAGCTGGGTGAAAGGTTTGAAGGCTAGGGGAACTTGGTTTAAGTCGTCTCCATCATCATCTCTGAAGAGTTCTTGAGTATCAGGGGTAGAAGTCGATGAGGAGTTGTTGTTGTTGTTGTTGTTGGGGTCAGGAGGATCATCACCACCAACACCACCACCACCAACACCTCTGGGAAGCGGAGTGTCAGGGCGTCTCAAGGCATAAAGGTCTTTGTACTCCTTGGGAATCTCGTGGAAGCGAGGCCCTGCAAGAGACATGCTACAAGGAAGCGGAGTAAGCGGAGACATTGGAATGCGTGAATACACCTGAGATATCGATGGGGTGGGGCATTGAGAGAAGCTGAAGAATTCACCAGGGATGTTGCGGGAGCTGCCAAAAGCAGTGTGCAAGACACCATCCTGATGTGGAGGGATAACTGTTGTTTGTGACGAAGACATATCTGTAGAGACTCGACAAGTTCGAGTATGAATATACTGTCAAATCCGGTCCTCCGGGCACAAGTCCGGTGGAGGTCTGAAGGGTAAGGAGGAAGTTTAGTTCAGAGGTTGGACCGGAGGTCTGATGGAGGTAAACGGAGAGGGGACTTAGGAGGATGTCGGTGCAGGACTTATGTGTCGCGCCCTTGTCGGTCTCGTGTCCTCGGAGATTGTAGGACATAGGAGCGAGTGTTCTAGGTGAAGAAAGACTTTAAAGGAGACGAGGCAAGGAGATGAGAGCGAGAAGATGAGGACTAGAGCGAGGAGGTGATTATGTTGATATTTTTACTGAGGTTACATGGTGGAGGTACAAGAGTATATATACTACGAGGATCGGATCGGAGATCGGGGTACGGAAAAGGAGATCATAAAGGAGAGGACACACATAAGGAGAAGGACATAAGGAGGGAGTACAAGGAGAGGGACTTAAGGAGTTGTGGCTAAGGGACAGAGAAAGGGTTGTACAGGGTCGTAGTCAGGGAGGACGGAGGACGAAACGTAAGTAAGGGAAGACAGAGAAGGAACATAAGGAGTAACCATAAGGAGAAGGAGAACATATGGAGATACCGAGAAGCTGTACTATGGAGATCCAATAAGAAGATGGTAACTCCGAGGTGAAGTCCAATGGCCAAGTAAGAGGGAGTGCAGGAGGTGTGCACAGAGATAGCTGGAGATAGATCAGAGGGGGTCAGAACAGGATATAATACACCTTGTACATATCCTATTTGCTTGAAACAACCTACTCTGATTCCATCAAAAAAGGATCTATTCTTCTGTCTTCTGACTTTCTTAGAGATAGAGAAGTATTTAGATGACTCCCTGATCATTTATTTGAAATAGCACCTGTAGAGGATAACAGTCCTTAAAATGGGGGTAATGTCAGAACTCTATATTTTACATTTTACATTTCACATATGACATCATTGTTTCATACAATTCCATGACATTCCAGAATAACATGCAGATACCTCATGTTCTTTAGTATATATACATCCATGTATCATACAGAGATCCCTAGTTTTGGTATATTAATTATTTTGGCGAATACCTGAGCATCTCACTTTGAGTGTTCAGTCTGACCCTCACACTGTGGCTCTTATGATCCAGTCAAGGGTGGCCATCTGGTTTTATTCAACCTTGGCCTGGTCATTTAGTTTTCTCCTGGCTCCACCATCCTAGTTCCATCTGGCACACTTACCTAATGAGACTTGGAAATCCTTTATGCAATACTGCCCAGGCAGTTTGCTGTATTGGGTTGAGTATGGTTTTGTTCAGTAGAATCAAAACCAAAGATTTGAAAACAGTTTGAAGAACATCATGATGAGTGTTGCCAATGGGCTGCAGGCTTAGCTTTGAAGAACAGTAAACTACAGCTGGACTGAGACACTGTATTCTCTAAGAATTCTGTAAAAAAATAGTCCTACATAAATACTTGACTCTCAGAGTAACACCCAATTGATTTCCTGCAGGCTTGACATGAGTCCCACTGCCTCATCCTCATCTAATAATCTTAAAGCATCACATGGCAATCTTCACAATAACATCAGTTGTTTCATTTATCCAAATGCTGTCTAAGACTGTTATATCCCATTCCAACCCCCTTCAATCCATCTCCGGCCATCTCCGTGCACACCTCCTGCACTCCCCCTTACTTGGCCATCGGACCTGACCTGGGAGTTAGCATCTCCTTATCAGATCTCCATAGCACAGCTTCTCAATATCTCCGTATGTTCTCCTTCTTCTTATAGTTACTTCTTATGTTCCTTCTCTGTCTTCCCTTACTTACGTTCTGTTCTCCGTCCTCCCTGACTATGACCCTGTACGACTCTTTCTCCATCCCTTAGCCACAACTCCTTAAGTCCCTCTCCTTGTACTCCCTCCTTATGTCCTTCTCCTTATGTCCTCTCCTTTATGATCTTCTTTTCCATACCCCAATCTCTGATCCGATCCTCATAGTATATATACTTCTGTACCTCCGCTATGTAACCTCAGTACAAATATTCACTTAATCACCTCCTCGCTCTAGTCCTCATCTCCTTGCTCTCATCTCCTTGCCTCGTCTCCTTTGAAGTCTCCCTTCACCTAGAACCCTCGCTTCTATGTCCTTTGATCTCTGAGGACACGAGACCGACAAGGGTGTGACACATACGTCCTGCGCCAACGTCCTCCTAAGTCCCCTCTTCGTTACCTCCATCGGACCTCTAGTCCAACCTCTGAACTAAACTTCTTTCCTACCCTTCGGACCTCCACCGGACTTGTGCCCGGAGGACTGGATTTGACAAAGACCTAGTATAGAATTGTGGATTAGGCCATATTTAACCAATATAGGGAACATACCAGTTTTTCTGCTTCACTGGTATCCTTATATCCCTATGCTTAAATGTCAATATATGCATGTAGAAACATGTGGCAATGAAAATGCATTCAGAAGTCCATGGTGTAAACAAGACCATCTGGCAAAGTGATCACTCAGCTCAAAGGGTAGGTTTCAGTATTCATAATAATAAGGCCTATATAATAACAAACTTTGATGGGTAATTTACCCCTTACAGGTAAGCTCAACAGAAGCTATCAACCACTTGTTATGCCAGGCCTCCCAAAACTTAAAGCAATTTTTTCTTGATGGAGGCAGGTACTGGTGAGACACTGTAAAATACTGAGACTATCTGGAGTGATGTCCTAGAGTGTCTTAATCAGCAGAAATGGTCTGAATCTGTGATAGGTTTGATCCAAGGAATAGCAAAAGAGAAAGGCTGATATAGAATTGGTTGTAGAAGTTATATCAAGTAATTCTAAGCCAAATCTGAGTGTAGGAGGGACAGATAGAAGAAAGAACACAAATACAGATGCACAGGAATCAGATTTGAGAGAGACAATGAGAGAGACAGACAAAGAATGGTTGATCAGTCCACACAGGTGAAAGATGCATTGCTAATATAATACAGGAGTATTTACAGTTCGAGGGCACAACCCTGAACTCTATCTGAAACAAGAAGTATAATAATATATGAAATATACAAAAGAATACCAAGGGGAAATATACAACAGAGTCTAGAATGGTTATGAAATGAACTTGCAATAGCAAAGAATAAAACCCAATACAAGATGGACAAACTGATGCATGACAACAGTAATCTCATTAGGAATCCAAACATAGATTTGATAGACAAAGTCAGATTTGTGTGTGAGAAGGATCACATAATGACCAGAAAACTTTGGGTGACTTGGAATCATGTTGTATGTGGAAACAGGGAGATATAACTACAAGGAACATTTGGTCTTTATAGCACAGTAGATACAACATGTATGTGAATCCACAGCAAACTTGGTTATTCCTTGGATGAGACTTTTCCAATCCTTCTGATCTGTTGTGTTTGCTGCATATGAGTGCTATGCTAACTGACATCATGTACACAAATGCAAGTGCCACTCATACTCAGAACCCTGTACTTTGAGCAAAAGGGGGAAAGCTTACAGGTAAATTATCCTAATCAGTTCTTGACACTAGTGGGACACCAAAGCATGGAAGTAAGTATCCCTTATCAGTGTTACAAGTGGTAGCTTCAGTGAAGTATCTTAGACCTTATTCTGGTCAGGCATATGTTTGCATCTACATATTTTTCCATACCTCCTCTTTCTTTCTCCATATTGCAAAATAAACTGGGATATCTAGACATTTTCAAGTGTAATGCCAGTCCTGGATATCAGGATATATATCATGACATCTGTTGTCCTAATTATTCAGGTCCATCCCCACATACTTCTAATATGTTGGAGTACAGCATGCACCTTACATTTTTCAAGAAGATCAGATCAAAGGCAAACACAGAATATTACTCTACACCCCTAATTTATAAAGAAAAAACCTTCTATGTTTTCTTATTTAAGATCCTTGCAACATGGATATAGTTTTGGTTGATAGTATATTGTTTATGTTTTAAGAACTTTCCAATACATCTTCAATTACATATGATGCAATAAAAGATCTGGTAGACTGACATCAATACCTGGAAATTTATAAGCACAAACTAAATCCTATTTTCTTCTCTGATATTCATGCCATCTTTTGAGATATGAAGAAAGATCTTGTGTCTATATTTGTCAATGTTCCAAGACTATGTCACTTACCAGATAAGACAAGCTTATATCCCATGGCTTGAATGCAGCCACTAACAATAATGTCCTCACTTAAGATCTTGCTCTTGCTCATCTCTTTGCTCAACTTGCAACCAAGATTTGTTTTGACAATGATAAAATCACCAAGGAATATAAGAACCTGTTGTTTATCAACTTCAACAGAATATTCACAACTAAGGACCTCTCTTCCATCATGTTCTGTTATAGTCAAACCTGTATTCACTATGATCTTACTGTCAATTCTTGTTGACACATTCAAACAGCATGGAAACACAAGTTCAAGTGTTCTTCTGAACAGATTTTGGAGTTAGAAAGGTTGGAGAATGTGGATGCTTTGCAGGTAGGACATATATGTGCCATCAAAAACTAAATCTATGGTCTTAGTATCAATACTTTGTGCCCAAGTGCAGCAGAGGACATTGTTCCCCTGTTTCTTCAAGCTGCCTAATGGTTGGTTCAGACCTTATTCTCAAGCATGGTTTCTAAGAGCTACTACTGCCACTATCAGATTAATGAGATCATTATGGAGGATATTGCAAACAAGATGGTGGAGTGGCTTAAGAATGTGTTTGTGGACTCCATGAGTGCAGTAGTTCTGCTGTAATTGCTTTGCATGCTGTCAAAGGACCTCTTTAATATGATGAGCTGGGTGGCTTGGACAGCATTGTCAGCCTTTCCAGTGGTAATACTAGAGATATTTCTTCCTTTGTCAAGAGAAGAAAGCTTGAAAGGACATCCTAACTCAACTTTCTTTTTCTGAGAGGATCTCCTTGATGGCTCTGATCACAGTGGACTTCCCTAGACCAGCCTTGCCCCACCCAAGATTTATTGAATATTGAATATTCAGTTTCTTTGTTGCTTGGAACATAGTCACAGATATGCCCAGATTATAAAACTTTGTATGTGAGAATGAATACACATCTATATTTCAACTTGACTTAGTTTCAAGTTCATTTCTGTCTCTGAGCTTGTTGTCTTTGTTAAGTTTGTGGTTTTGCACCTCATTTCTCTACTTTCTATCACTTTATTTAACTTCTAACTACGACCATTCAATTCCTCATGGTTATGTTTCCTATAAATCAGCTTGGTGAAATGACCAAACTCACTTAAGAGCTGGTGCTTGCGACAATTAGTGGTATGAAAAAGCTGAAGGAGTGAAGAGTGAGACCTTGTGATCATATGTGAGAGTGGAAAATCTCCAAGTAAACAAGACTGGGGGAAAACCAGTCAGTTCAACTTAAGCTTTATATACTATTCTAAGGTTTACACTTGATATTCTTTGTGATAGTACATGAGGAGAACATGTACGGATAGCCTAGATAACTGGATTATACTCTATAGGAGAAAGGGGAGCCATGAGGAGTCAATGAGATACATATAATGAGCATGAGGTACCTAGATCTGTGGCTATATGATAAAGCATGTACATATGAAGGGATTTCCATGAGGCAGACATGAGGCAGACAGTCATAAGGCCATCACAGAAAAAGAATATTTCGCTTACCTTGCACCATTCTTTAGTGAGAGCCTTGTAATGTAGCTTAAATTCTGCCATTGTGCCATTGGTTATGTCTTTGAATTGCTTCAGCCAATGGTGTGCACAAAGATTTCTGCCATGAAATCAGCTGCTAACAGTACTCTGGTTGTATATGAGCACACTTACCTTCCATTGTGAACAGGTCCTGACCACATCCTCACAATCTTCTTCATGGTAGAGCGTTGCACTGCCAGTGAAGGGGCTGAGGGACTTGTGGTGGATTGAGTAGTACTCATGGAGGATCTTGCTCAGGTGGCAGAACGGTAGGAATTTGGATATCCAGCGTTGCAGTGATGTTTGTCAATGAAGTCCTTTAATGACTAAAAGTTAGTTTATATGTTTGGTAATAATTAGTACTCACAATGGATTTATATATATTCCAGGAATCACTGCCAGTTTGGGCATTTTTTTGATGTTTGAGTTATGGCGGTGGTAGCCTCAGTGCTTCTGGTGTTCTTATCGGCACTGGCATCCAGCTCTTCAGTAGCCCTCCTGGTGCCAGATGGATTGGTGTCTGTTGCCTTGTCCCAAATTGATGTAGTATCTGTGTTCTCTGACTCAACCTTGGGCTCTTCAGTAATCAATATTGCAGTAGCAGTACTAGCAGGAGCCTAAGACATTGTAATTCCAGTTCTCAATGACGCTGGGTCCTCTTGTGTAATGATCTCCAAGTTGGCAGCAAGTATAGCATTGTCCAAGGACATGAGATCTTTGGTAACCACGGCCACAGTATTGGTCATGTTGGCATTGGTGACACCATCACTGGTGTCCTCAAGTAATCCATTTTCGGCAGCATTGAAGGTGGATGGTATGTATGGTGTCCCTGGCTGAGCTTGTGGTTCTTCAAGTATCAGTGGCAGCTTCAAGTTCAAGATCTACTTGTAGAAACTGCGTCAGTGATCAACTTTGTGACATAAAGTACACCACCCAGTTTGGTTCTTTTCATGGAGTGGATGATCCCTGTAGCAGCGCGCTTTAATTTATTGGCCTTATTTTCATTTTTTGTCCTGAGTTTGAGGTTGTCATCAAGGTTGTAGAAGTGCCAGGCTGGGTAAATTGATTGTTCCAAGTGATCTAATTTCCAGCCATTTTTGGCACATCTGAAAAGTGGGTAAGAAGCTTCACCAGATCCTGGGCCTTCATTGCAGTATTCATAATCACTACCACCACACCAATTTGTATGAAATCTGACTATTGTATTCTGCTTAGCCCTCTGTCAGACATTGCAAGACCATTCCTTCCTAGGCCATCATGTTCCATTGTGTATGAGACATGCAAACTGCTGTCTTATTGTGACTTGCAGGACTATTCCTGCCTTTGTGTTGCATCCTGTAACATCTTGCAATACTGGCCCCTACTAGGCCTCCAAGTAAGAATGGAACAACTTCCACTAGCAACAATGTAGACTAGTGGGAATACTCACTGGAGTGTAGAGCAGTGGAGATGAGAGTGATGTAGAGTGTCTTGTTAGAACTGAGTGGACTATCTGACTTGTAGGGAGTCAAGAGAGTTAGATTATACTGGGGTAGGGGCCCCAGTTTATATACTACATGAAGTGGTGCACAGACCATGTCCTAATAAGGACTTCTATCTAAATATAGTAATTCCTATGGAACACAATGGAATGTCATAGAAGGATTTGTAATCCTTATCTACACTATGATGTCATGCCAAGACATGGCTGGTTGATGAATAAAGATAAGAGTAATCTGTATCATGTCATCATCATAGATAAGAGTCTAGAGTGTTAAAATGAATCTATGAATAGAAAGGCTAGACATATCTTATGATTCTCGACACTCCTCCTCATGATTAAGATTGTGAATAAGAGATCATTTTGATACCTGAATGCAATGTTTCAAATCTGTCAGGAGAAAGATTCTTGGTGAACAAATCTGCTAGCTGTTTGGCCGTCTCTACATAGAAGAGGTCCAGCTTGTTTTCTGTCTCAATGCATTCTTGAATATAATGCTCTTTGAGCTCGATATGCTTTGAACAAGATTCAACTGCAGGATTTGTTGCTAGGAACATCACTCCCTGGTTGTTACAAGACATGGGAACTTTTGGAATGGTAAAACCAATCTCCAAGAAGAGCAACTTCAGCCAAGAGATCTGTCTTGCTGTGTCCGACATGGCTTTATACTCTGCTTTGGTTAATGACAATGATATTGTCTTTTGTCTCTGAGAAACCCATAAAATAGGTCCATCTGCAAGGAATATAACATAGCCAGTTATTGACTTTCTGGTTTCTAGATCTTGTGCCCAATTTGCATTTGAGAAGGCAATTAAGCCTAACTTGGTTGATCCATTGAACATAAGTGCTTGGCTCATTGACAATGCCAAGTATCACTCAATATATGTAAAGTGCTCACTTTAAATGTTCTTCTGATGGATTTGCAGAGAATTGAGACATCTTGATCACTGGAAAAGCCAAGTCTGGTCTTGTTCCAAGCATGATGTATAGCAGAGATCCAATAACAGATTGATATTTGCTTAGTAGTTCAAATGTCATTTCAGATTTGTTGATAGTAGGAGAATATCCAACAGGGAGTGGTGTCCTAGCTGATTTAGCATTTTGAAACTGAATCGCTTAATGACCTTTTCGGCATAAGCAATTTGGTTGAATATCAAGGTTCTTTTCTTGCAATCACAAGTGATTCATATTCCAAGATACTCTTTTGCTTTGCCAAGGTCCCTACATTCCCAAATCTTCATGAATGTCTTTTTCTTCTCTTTCAAGAGTTTCGGGTTTGAACTCATAAAGAGAGCATCATCGACGTAGACAACTATTATCAAAATATCAGTTCCAGAAACAAGATGATAAATACCTGCATCAGAAATACATCTTTTAAAACCTAAGTTCAAAAGTAATTTGTGCAGTTCCTTGTTCTATTGTAAGGAAGCTTGTTTCAAGCCATAGATGGCTCGATTGAGTCGACAAACCTTAGATTCCTGACCTTTGACTTTATATCCTTCTGGTTGTTCCATGTAAATCTCCTCATCAAGCTTGCCATATAAGAAAGCTGTTTTTGATGTCCCAGTCTTTCACGGCTGTTAAAGCAAGAAGGGTTCTGACAGTTTCAAACTGTGCTATAGGTGAGAAGGTGTCTTCAAAATCAAGGCCATAGATTTGGGTAAAACCTTTGGCAACAAAGCATGCCTTTTTAAGGCCATTGCTTTGCGTCCTGATGATAAGTCTACAAGATCCCAAACCTGTCAATCATGATGTCGTACTTGTAGAAATAGATCAATAGATGCTAGGGTGATCTACTATACCTATCTCTCCGGATCCAATCTGATTATGAGCTGATGACAAGACAACACTGTCGATCAGATCAAACACTAGACAAATA
>JBBPOE010000259.1:0-35331 GCA_038091295.1 Tylopilus felleus | reverse complement strand
TCGTTCCTTGCTTTCGTTCTCGTCGTCGTCAACGTTCACGACGTGTCTTTTCTCGTCTTACAACCTTCTAGGTCCCCTTCGTGTGGTTTCCTTCCATCTTCTTATCCGCGTAGGTCACGTTCAGCCCTCCAGATCTATGGTTCCTTCGACAGTTTCCCGAACGATATCGCCAACACATGGCGAGCATCGCGTTTCACCACCCCGCACACCCCCATTTACCGCTCTCAACGCGCCCAAGAACAACCGCCAACCGTCCACTTCTCCATCAGACGACTCCTCAATCATTGAGCTCTCGTTCGACTACGAACTCGACTCTAACGGTAACTATGTCCGCATCTCAAAAGGTTCCACTCGCTCCAATCAATCAAGTCCGCCCACGCCTCACGAGATTCTACTTGATGGCCCTCTTGCCCATAAACCGCCATCGCCGCCTCCCGGAACATCCACCCATATCCCTTCTCACGCCTCTGTCAAACCACCGTCACCGACTTCCCTCAACTCCCCGGATAATCCCCGTCGCAACTCACTCTCGCTTCCCGAGAGCTACCCTTCACAACACAGCGCCCTACCTGATCAACTCCAACATCGCCTCAACTCACTAGCAGCCGCAACCTCCGCACGATCCTTCCACCGCGCTACATCTGGTCCAGCCGCACTCACGCCGGCAGCGCAATCTGCCCTTCGAGCCCCCACCTCCAATGGCCTGCGTGGAACTGGCCGTAAAGTCGGCCGGCCACAGCGCATACCTCTCGATGAACATCGAGATCCCCAACAGGCTGATGAGCGCGATGATATTATGCTTCGCGCACGTGGGGATTGGGATATTCACGCTCAAGAGGAGAAGGAGAACTGGATTACATCTTCGGATGGCACAGACGGCATGTCATCCGACGGCGGCGGCGCAGCGAAGCGAACATCACCCAGACTAATTAGTCGATCTTCCTCGTTGAGCCAGGTCGAAGGGCGCGCAATTTCTGGCCTACCTCCGCGCGCCTACGTTTCTTCCTTGTCAACCACTGGTGGTTTGTCACGTCCTCCGCTCCAACCTGGCCGGCAAATTATGCCGGGACCTAACCGAGCAGGTCGTGTGTTGATGGGCGCAAAATATGGCGTCGGTGGTGGATTTGAGAAAATTAACGAATACGAAGGAAGTGAGAATGAAATTCCGTATGACTACGTGGGCGAGGAAACTGATACGGGTTCGTGATTGTCTTGAAATGGAGGCACCTTGTGCTAAATATGCCTGTTCATAGGTGGAGAGGAACCACAGCCCGTGAATGGTCCGCTTCGACTTCGGAACTACGCTCCCCCTGTTACACAATCGAGTAGTACGCGTTCACGGCGATCCGCAAGCCTGAGTGATGCCTCCGGCGGTATGTTCCGAGCTACCTCTTAAACTCTGCCTCTCAGACCCACCTCCAGCTGAAGAGCGACATTCTCCTGGAGGGCATACGGTCCTACCTACCAATCAGAATTCGTATTCTTCAAGACCGGGATCAAGCCTTGGCTTGAATTCTGCACGTGTACGACGTGCGCCAATGGAGCAAGAGGGTTTGTCTAGTCAACTGTCAACCTACCGTATTTGGTCCACTCACAAATTGCTTGATATGTAGAGCATGCTGCTGAGTACCCCCGCCGACAGATGGTAGATGTTGTCTCCGATGCTCCCTCTCAGCAGCCTCGCCAGTCGCCCTCCCCGACGCACATGTCACAAGCACATCTGCGCTCGCAGGTTCAGACTCACAAACGACGCGACTCTGACACTGTCCGCACACTCAACCTCGAACCGGCTCCTACGGGATCTCCAACCGCCGTCGAACATCTCCCAGCACGCTTGTCGCCGAAGGGCAGAGCTTTGTCGTCATCACACCAGCAACAGCCGTTTCCTGTCATCCAAGTGCAGCCCTCTCAGTCTCAACAACCACAGGGACAAGTGTACCATCGACGTAGTCCGACCGCTCCAGAACCCCCAACGACTAGTGGTACCCTGGCGCCTCCGCCGGGTGCAGGGGTTCAGAAGAATGGTAAGACTTGGGCAGCTGGTGAGGAGCCCGCAGAGAGCGAGTCGGAAGCGAAGGCCGCGCAACGGGAACGAGTAAGACCGGCGCCACCACCCCCTGCTTCAGCTGCTCCCGCCCCGGTACGGAACCATAACATCGTGGTAAACAAGAAAGTATACGCACGTCTCGATCTCCTCGGTAAGGGCGGGTCCTCCCGAGTTTACCGCGTAATGAATGCGGCAAACGAAATTTACGCCATCAAGCGTGTCTCCCTCGATAAAGCCGACAATGAAACCATTAGCGGGTACATGAACGAAATCGCGTTACTCAAGCGACTTGAAGGAAACAACCGCATCATTCAGTTATTTGACTCGGAGGTCAAAGCTGGACCAGGTGGTGGCAAGGGTCATCTGATGTTGGTGATGGAATGCGGGGAGATCGATTTGGCCAAATTGTTGCAAGAGCAACAAAAGGAGCCCCTGAACATGGTGTGGATTTCATACTACTGGCAGCAGGTACGCGTAACTCTGCGTTCGTTTAACTGTTCGTCTTGACCAAAGCCCGAATGTAGATGTTGCAAGCGGTACACGTCATACACGAGGAAAAGATCGTGCACTCGGATTTAAAGCCAGCCAACTTTGTCCTTGTCCGTGGACAATTGAAGTTGATCGACTTTGGCATTGCCAATGCTATCGCGAACGACACTACTAACATTCAACGAGATCATCAGGTACGGTGTTTGCGACCACTTGGTGACGTGCATCACTGAGTAGCATTCAGATTGGGACAGTCAACTACATGTCCCCCGAAGCCATTGAACTACCAGAGGGCATGCGGCGTCTGAAAGTTGGCAGACCCAGCGATGTTTGGTCGCTGGGCTGTATCTTGTACCAGATGGTCTACGGCCAACCACCTTTCCAACATCTATCCGTCTATCAGAAAATGAAAGCCATCCCCGACCTCGCCCACGAGATTGACTTCCCAGAGTTCAGCGTTCCCAGCGTGGTCAATAAGAACGGAGAACGGAAGAAGCTCGATCATTTGAAGCGATCTGTCAGAGCCGACGTGATTCGTGGAATGAGAAGCTGTCTGGCGAGGCATCCAAAGGAGAGAGCTACGATACCTGAGCTTTTGGAGCAGGAATGGTTGGCTATGCGACAACGTAAGTGTGATTGTGAGCCACCACCTTGTTAGGCTAATGTTCTCGAAAGCGGAAGTTCCTCCAGCAAAGTCATTGTTGGCCAGCGACGAGACCATCATAAATCCCTACTACATGAAACAACTGCTCGAATATGGCATCAAGCTTGGTCAACAAGCACAAGCTAGTGACCTTGATCCAGCACACCTGGTGAAGGAAGCCGAGGTCCGTGATCATTCTCTTTTTGCGCAACGGGTTCCTTGACTTCTGCTGCTCTTATTCACAGAGGCTCGTTGCCGAGCTAAAGGCCCTCGAATCATGACAAAGGCATCCAAAATCAACCTCTTTCGCAATGTATTCGTCAGCGCAGCCAAGCGTACCCATTCCAACATTTGCACTGTATGGGGCGAAGCCACCAAAGCAATTCACACCTTGTATGTAAGCCTACGAATGACTATGCGTTCCGTCCACGCATGTACCTTCCTTCCTAGAACCCCACCTTCTTTTTCCCAACTTTTGGTTTCGTTATCGCATGCATTCCTGGTTGTCATCGCTCTCTTACTAGCTATCTCACCTTTATCATTCGCGAAACCCGCTACTATTTCGCCTACTTTTCGTCCCTTCATTTTTGCGCCTGTAGGCGTTGGGCAGGTACACGAGTAACTTGAAGATGAAATGTAGTTTGGCTTGTGAGATCCTAATCTTATCTGTCGAGATGGAGTAAGGAGGGGATTCCCACCAGCTTGAACACGGCCATCATCGATCTTCGGTACCCCCGTCCTCGGCGCTCTGTTTCGTCGTTGAAACCAGTCAAAGTGACGACATGGCACACTTACCACCGGACGTGTATCTCACAAACGCTTTCATGCACTCAGGCAACGTCAGCCCGTCAACGCCCAAACTCCAACTTCAACTATCCATCCCGATACCCACCAGGGACTCGATATATTACTATTCGGATGGAAACACGGTGCTCCTCGTCGAAAACACGCTGTTCAAGGTCACTTTTTTCCCCTCCTTGTGTCACTCTGACCGTGCTTAAGCATGTCCCTCGACACAGGTGCACCGCTCAGCCTTGACAAAAGAAAAGTCGACGTTCGAGAGCATGTTCTCCCTAGACTCGGACCTGCGCTCGAGCACCAGCATCAACAGCTCTGGCGTCACGGTTGGACCCGAGGGAGAGAGCGACGACAACCCAATTAGACTCCAAGGGGATACTGCAGACGAGTTCCGATCCCTTTTGTGGGCATTGTACGCCCTGTACGTACATTTCCTACCCCTTCGCTCTTGGCGGCGTCACGAAACGTTTACAGACCCCCCGATTTGGAGGGCGCGATGACCGCCAAAGCCATCAGTCTCAAGCTGTTCAACCTCGCGCGCATCACCCACAAGTACGAGTTCCGCGCCATCGAGAGCTGGGCGCTGGACAAACTCAAGGCGATCTACGTGCGTCCCGTGCACACGCACATCGACGATGCGGAAGGGCCGAATTTGGTGCAGCTCACGGAGCTGGCGTCGCTCTGCGAACAGCGCGATCTGCTCGATGCCGCCACGGTCCGGTGGAAGCGCCTCATTGCGTCGGGCAAGGACGTGGCGCTCGCGATCGGCATGGCCGAGCGGCTCACTCTGCGTTCGCTCCTCGGGTCGGCGTATCACGCCATGCTGCTCCAGGGAAGGGAGGTCTGGGATGCGGACCAGCAGCTGACGCGCACGCATCGGATACGGTTGTTGTCGGGTCACTATGCGCTCGGCCGGCTCGGTGAGCGTCTGCCGAGCGAACCCCCGAACCTGCAGCATCACCCACGGTGTACGGGGAGCGTCCAGGTGCGGTGCAACCAAGCGTGGGCTGGACTGTGGCGGTCGACACTGGATATGGGGAAACATGGACTACCGTTGCAGTACGCGGACGTCATTGGGAAGATGATGCTGGCGGAGAGCACCCTCAAGGCGCTTATAGAGCGCGAGATACCCACCCATGGTCTGTTGGATGCGATGCCGTGGTGCAAGGAGAGTGCGTTGGTGGCGACTGCCGGAAAGTTGAAGGAGATGCAGGAGTCTTTGGCTGATTATTTCACAGACGTGGCATGATCATTGTGCGACGTGATGCCCCTTGTCCTTTTCCTCCCCTTTGCATTGATTGTATCGGATACATGCTGGTTTGTAATTATACGCGATATAGCCTGTTGTCTCCTGGGTATCTGGCCATAGAAAGTGATTGGTTTAGGTTTTCATTGCTCGAGGACGGAAATCCGCTCTATCCACTCGTCATGGAGGATGCCCATGAAGAGCACGTCCTCCCATCGGTCATTCAGCCAGACGCATGCTCGCTTTCGCCCTTCGATCACGAACCCACTGACTCATCGTCAACGACGCTCACAATGCAGTGTAAAGCACTCACGCTTTTTCATAGACCGCGACCGCCCTCTCGTTGCTCGCATACACAGACAACGACAACCGCTGCAGCCCGATCCACCGAAACGCATAATCGACGACGAACGCCGTCACCTCGCTCCCGTACCCACAGTTCCAAAACCCGGGCGCGAGACAGACGCCGTACGTCCCGTCGCGGTTCCGGCGCTCGGGGACGTGCAGCACGACCTGGCCCATGAACTCGCCCGTGTCGCGGCGCCGCACGATCGCGCCGAACACGGCATTCTCCATCTGTGTGCGGAGGCTCTTTTTGAACTGCGGACCGCGGGGGGCGAGGTCGCCCGTCGTGACGAGGGACTGGATCCGGGGGTCGTTCCAGAGGTGCATCAAGTCGTCGAGATCGGCCTCGGTGTAGGGACAGAGGAGGAGACGCGCGGTGGCGAACATGGCGGGCGGGGGGATGTGGCGACGGTATCTGAAACGATATCGGTCACCGGTGTCGCGCTGCTCTCTTATGGGATTGGAGGGCTGCGGCCGCGGTCGTGACGCGTCGCAACGTGCTGTTCGAGCTTGTTCCGCCCCTTCCGCAGCGTCGGTGGGTCCGGAAAGCTTGCTAACTTGTTTTCAGAAGTTGCACGGCAGGTCACTTGCAGTACTGGCGTCCTGTATCGTACAGCCTGGTATGAATCGCATCCTAGCTCTGATATGTGAGCACAGATACATCCAATCCTTAAATAATGAAGGAATCTAATACTACATAGAGGCATTGCGAGGGAAAGTTTTGTGGTATTGAATGCGTATTTCAGGCAACTTCTTTAACGTTACTGTCAACCTTGGCTTTCTCGAGAGCGTCATCCTCCACACTAACGCCGGCATTTTCTCCAGAGGGTAAATTGGATACAGGACCATGGTAGTGTCGATGCGCCGCCAACACATACCACAGCCCCGAGATCACGATCACCCCTACGGTGATCACCGATGTATAGTTCATGTTTGCTGGCGTGACGGGCAGTATTGTCGGCAGTGAAAACACCACGCAGACAAAGCACGTCCATAGTGCGCACCATACGTTGGCAAAGGCTCCAATCCAACCATCGCCCATGTAGTACGGCCCAGGTTTAAACTTGACTTCAGGATGGGAATGGAAGACGCGTCGGAGAATGACGGGAATGACGTAGGAGAGGTCTGAAGCCACGGCTGTCATAGCAAACACGGCGTTGGCGGCGGCAGGGCTTGCTAGGTCGAGTAGCGCAGGAAGAACGCTGACAAAGACTGTCAACCAGACGGCACGTAGTGGGGTTTGCGTAGCAGGACTGATGTATCCAAAGAATCCGCCATCGGGAAGGCCGCGGTCGCGACTGAATGCGTAGAAAGTGCGAGATACCGCTTGTGTGCTTGTTTGCGCCACGAAAAACGCGGTCAGACAAACGAAGACCCAGAGAGCAAGGGCGAGACGAGATCCCAGTCGCAAGACCATGATCGCGAGGAACGCAGACCCTGAGGGGCCAGGAAGGTCGGCGAATGGTCCAGAGCATAGGATCAGCGCGATGTTGAGGAGCCAACCAGCAATCCCGGTACCGATCGTTGCAATGATGATGGCTGCTGGTGCGGCGTAAGCGGCACGACGAAGCTCTTCGGAGATATGAGCTGTGCAATCGTATCCTGTCATGGTCCATTGGACACTCAACAGTCCGAGAAGAAAGCTGACACCATTGTTCCAGCCTCCGGTTCCGTTGATAAGGCCTTCGGCACCAAAGACATACGATGTAGCATGCATCTCGGATCGTGGGGTCATTGCCAGAAGCAGAATGATGACCAGGAAGGTTGCGCCCAAGTTGATAAACACGAACGAGCTAGTAAAATAGGCAAGATGTCGAGTTTTGAGGGAGTTGAGCGCGCCGTGGATGAAAAGCAGCCCGGAAGTCAGTCCCACGACTTTTCCGGGGGTAATCGAAATACCTCCGTTGGTGGATACGGAAGCCGCAGCGAGTATCATGTTGGCCAGTCCGAATTCGGTAGACGTGACGCCGACGGTCTGACCAAGGATGTTGAGCCAGCCCACGATCCAGCCCACCTGTAAGTCGGTTGGTCAGTGTGCAACGATTCTTGACGACGTAAAAGAAGCAACGAACCCTTGCACGATATCTTTTGGGGCACAACCGAGCAGATGCTCCGTAAAGCCCTCCGCAAGTCGGATATGCGCTGACGACCTCGGCAACGCTGCTTGCTAAAGCGAGGCAATTCGTTGCCCCTAGAAACCAACACCACGTAACGGACGCAGGGCCACCGAGAAGCAAGGGAGTGTTGAAAGTACTAGCGATACTTGAACACACGCCCATGATGCTAAAAGCGAAGCTGATCGTGGAAAGGTTGGAGAACTCGCGGCGGAAGGTTGGGACATAGCCCAAGGCGCGTAATTCCTCGTCGTCGTCTTCAACCTGCTGGGTGCTCTGCCGGGGAGACATGGGGACGGGGCAGCTTAGCTAGAATGGACTGTTTCAAGATATAACACGAAACAAAGTCCGATCATGAAAAACATGTAGTGTGCGAACTGACCGCGTGCTGGCAAGTCCGGTCGTGATGCAAGTGGAGTGCGACAAATCACAAGCACGTACCCGGCGTCCTGATATTAGAACGAAAAACCCGCTCGTTCCGCACCGTACACCATCTTTCACTGTGGCCTCCCGGGCCATGAATGGGCCCGCCCGGTGGCGGCGGCGACCCTGAGTTCATCCTCCGACCCCCATCCACCAATGAACTGTCCCGACTGCGTCAGAGGCTCTATTCTTGACGGAACACCTTCGGGAACAATCAAGAAGGTGGATAATGTAGATGCTTACTTTGTCACTAGAGCATCCGAACAACAACCGAAAACGTTTGGCGTGGTTCTCCTCACCGACGCGTTTGGGTTGGAGGTGGTGAACAGCAAGCTCATTGCGGACAGGATCGCCAACGAGCTTGCCTGCGATGTTTGGGTCCCTGATCTATTCGATGGTCGTATCATTCTTGGACTCTCGCTTCTCCCTAAACTGATGTACCCTCTCAGGCCAGCCTATGCTCGACCCAGACGGCATGGAAGCTCAGTTGGTCCCAGACCATCCTGGTCCCTGGCCATTGTGGGACCAGCTCCGCTTGTTCGCTCGCATTATCTGGAATATTCCGGTCTTTTACCGTGCACGTCCATCCGTCGTCACTCCTCGTGTTGCTCAAGTATATTCTAAGCTGCCGCCCCATGACTTTTACTTACTTTTTTCCAGTTCATCAAAACCGTCCGTGAGCAGAATAGATACGACAGACTTGGCGCTGTTGGGTACGTCAGCCATGTTATCTGTATAGAAATGCAGGAATACCGATCGAGTACTAGCTATTGCTTCGGTGCTGGCATTACTGTTCGTCTCGTGCCTTTCAAAGCTCTCGACAGCATCGTGATCTGTCATCCTGCCATGTTGACCGAGGCACTCATCAAGGCTATTGACGTAGGTGTATACATTCAACTTTGATTCATTCATGCAACCTCTGCTTCAGGTACCCGCTGCATGGGTTTGCGCAGAACGTTGGTCCAAGGTTACTTCGTTTCGATCTACTCCGAGCTGACACTCGCCCAGATGACATGGCATTTTCCCAAGCTATGCGCTTGAAGGCTGAGGCCATTTTTGCAGTGCGCAAAGACAAGACAGACTTTGTTCCCTACGAGTTCGTGGATTACAAGGGTAGGTTTGATCTCTCGTTCATTTCATATCTAATGTGTGATTCAGGAACTGTTCATGGTTTCGCGTGTCGGCCAAACCTTGCCTATGATGACACCAAGGCAGGGTTCGAAGGGAGCCTGTCACAGACGGTGGAATGGTTCCGGAAAACTTTGGCTTCTTGATCCGGGTGATGCACAGCGCTTTTTCTTCTTCTTGTGACCTAGTTTTGCATGTTCGACAGTGACAACTGCGTCGAATCGAGATTGTGCTTGCGACGGATGTTGTTCCCACCTCTTGTTCTCGGCTTTACCTGTCTCCCACCTATTCTTGGTGACGGAACGGAGAATGTTTCATTCCGTCCTATCAAGCCACCTTGAACGGTGCTCCATCCCCCTCAACTACCGAATCCTCGGAATTCCACGGTTCATACCGAGTTCGACGTGTGGGCTGACAGTACATATGGAACAAACAGTGTCAGCGATAACCATCATCCACTTTGCGTACCAAACAGCTCTGGGATGTCCAATATTGCTCAACAAACGCATCCTCGGCATCACTCCCTCCATAATATATACAGCAAACAAGTTCACATGTTACTCGAGCATGATACACTTTGAACGCCTCGTTCGGCATCCTCCTTGGCAGATTGCTCCATCCTCCCACTCGTCCGAGTCGTTCCCGTACGAGACCATAGTGGCCATCTCCCCAGCACTCCTCCAAATTGAGCCGTTTCAGCGGACGGTCGGAGACTGGGGGACGTTCGATACAGCAAGCCATCGTGAGTCGACCGCGAGGCCACTTGCGGGTGGAGAGCGTCATAGAGAGATTGGAGGTCGGTGGCTTTAGATGTATTCACACCGCTTTGCGGTGCTGTCGAAAACGTGACGTCATGAAGCTCCAATTCCTCCAAATCTGGTGCGAATATCTGATTCTGAGCATCCTCCTGGTTCGTGGAATCGTGGGTTCGGGGAGCGAGAGAGTATCGATGCTAGGTCGGGCATGGTACCATGGCTGAACTGGGCGTGTTGCAGATCTGGAAGTTGTCCCAGGATGTCCATCCAAAAGGCCGGCGCAAATGGGGGCTCGAGGACGTGAACGCTCAGAACGCTCGACAAGAGGCATGGAGCCACAGATGCGGCTTATGAGACGATGCCTATCACTTGTAGATTGGCGGAAAGTAAGGAAGATCTGGAGATGGGTGGCGCAGTCCCATTCGGTGCACGGTATGGAAGAGCACGCATCAGAGTCCCGTTCCGATGTGCGGAAACTGAGTTTTGCGCATGCGTACGGTGAGTCAGAGTATTCGATGACCAACGAGCGAATCGTCGGGCTGAACGGCGCCTGATCTTGCGACATGCTAGATATTTGAGAGGCGAGTAGAGCACAGTATATTCATCGAGGGAGGAGACACTATCCCATAAACGATAGTCAGGTGCTAGCCTGACTTTTGCTTTCAACGGGACGTCAACAATGCGATCACCGTCGAGAATGGAGCAAAGACCGAAAGTCGAGAAAGATAGGGTAAATCGATTTTCTGGAAGTTACGGAACGCCGCGCTGGAAAGAAATAGATGCTTGAGCTCTTGCATGCAACTGAGCGTGGTTAGGAACTCCGTGATGTTTTGTTGAAACCGATCAGGAATTTCATGTAGACCAAGCGTCGTCAACCCACTCAGCTTGAGTGAACGCCATGGCACTGGATAGCCTATGAGTCGGAGTGTACGAAGGGCTGGAGTATCTCCATCAAAGGGTACTGAGGACCGCTCGCGATGGTTCGCCAATATTTCCAAATGTTGCAAGCGAGGCGCCCTGGAGGCGGTTTAGAAAAAATAACATAGCCACCCAATGGAGCGTGAAGGCGGAGGTCCTGGCTGCGTTGCGAGTGGTTCATTACTTGCTCCAGAAAACCTTGACGTTCCTCGTCCCAATCACACAGATTGACGCCCAGTTTCAACGATGCCTACTTCGATCTAACCAACAACTCCTCCGTCCAGCGCGGCGATGTGACAAAAAGGTAGGTCCAAACGGTTGGGCAATTAAAAGCAACGTTCAGTGGGAAAGCCTCCCAAGTGCCTGAGGGGACGAGTGAAGGAGGTAGCGGTGCAAAACAAAGCTGAGGCTTACCTACGCGACATCACTCTGTGACGCTGCGGTGTCACATACATGTTTAGGGAATCCCACAACAAATTTAAGGTTAGGGTTAGGTTCCACATAAGTCAAGCCAAGACTTCCCACAGATTGGCATTCCCACGATTTTCTGCTTTGCACAACCTGTCCCTCCTCGGGTCCAGGAATAACTTGAAGTACCTTACATGGTACGCAAGCAAGGTTTCTGTTGGCGAAGTCGGCCCATCTCCAAGTTTCATATTCCACTGGGAACTGTTCATCGTCTCACGTACCACCCAAATCCTGAGACAGGGCACAAAGGCAGCCTCCACAGATGGTAGAATGATTCCGGAAAGCATCTTGGTCGGATGATCTTCAGCCTCTGTTCTCCCCGAGACCTGGTTTTGCACTTTGAAACACTAACCTCGGTCGAAACGCCGAATGGCCCTTTCAATTGGTGGACGGTTGTTCCCACCAACCCCTGATTCTTAGCTTTTAAAGCTTTGTCACTAAATCTCTCACCTGTTCCTGGCGGTGGGGCGGGGAAACGTCGCGGACACTGACTTCTTAGACTACTATTAGCGTCGTTGTTTGAGGTTACCAGGAGCAACGCTATGGATACCAGTGAGGAGCGAACACTTATAACCAACGTTCATTTGGCATACGAAGATGCGTCTCTGGCGAAACAGCTCTGGGATGTCCACTGTCTTAACAGCCGCGTTCTCGACATCGTCCCTTCCGGTAACCCAGTTGGGCCGCCTTCGGCAGTACTAACGTCAGGCCCCTCTACTATCATTCAAGGCAACGGCGGAACTCTCTTACCATCGTAAGCCACTTTCCAGCTCATAGCGAACACGACGTTCATTCAAGTTTCTGCAGTCTGTGCCATGCGCATATCCACCTGGACAAGTGCTTCATTATGGAGCAGTGCGAACCGCTTCTCATTGGGTGAGACGATTACATTCCATGCCGACTCGGATGGTCTCTGCTCACCCGTTCGCCTCCGCAAGTTCACTTCCCGAGGCCTTGCATGTGACCAACAAGGCCAAGGCAGGGTTTCCAGACCGACTGGAAGATCTCTATGCTCGTGCCACACGACTCGTGCGCCAAAGCGTGGAAGCTGGCGTTACGGAAATACGAGCATACGTCGAGATCGATACAACCGTAGGGACGGTATGTCTAGACACCGGACTAAGGGTCAAGTCTGAGTGGAAAGACGTGTGTGACATTCAAATCGTTGGTGGGTAACCTCTCTGTGATCACACCTTGCCAAGAGTCTGACGCTCAGAGCGCTTGAAGCATTTGCCCAAGAAGCATTGTATCCGTCAGCAACGACCGAGACAGTAGGGGATAATCTCAGACTACTCCAAGCTGCTCTTATTCGAGATGGGATTTCGGTTGTTGGATCTGCTCCATGGGTCGAACCATCCGTGGAGCATGCACACAAGAACATCGCACACGTCCTCAAGCTCGCTCAGGACCACGATCTCCACGCCGACTTCCACCTGGATTACAACCTTGACGTCAATACAGAACCGATGGTATGGGAAACACTTCGTCAAATGAGGGTGGCAGGATGGACGAAAGAAAGCGCTGGGAATCGGCGTGTCACCGTCGGGCACGCTACAAGACTTGGGTTGTTCTCGGCGGAAGAGTGGTCTAGACTGCGCGCTGAATTGGACGAGCTCCCCCTAGGAATCGTCGCGTTGCCGCAGAGTGACATGTATATGATGGGTCGACCCGGTTCAGATGGGACCCGAAGCGCTCCACTCGCAGAACGGACCCTTGATGTTGCCAGGATCTGGCGCGATCACGGCATCCATGTCGCACTGAGCGTGAATAACGTGGAGAACGCATTCACGCCTCAAGGATACCTCGACCCACTGACGCTGGCATGTCTGGAAGTGGGACTATTCCAGGTCGGAACCGAGTGTGGATGGAGGGAACTTGTGGTACGCGGTGAACGCTTGGTGTCCGGTTTAGGCTAAACACTGATGAGCGAAACAAGCGTGCAGTGTCGACTACCTCGAAGGAAGTTATTGGCGTCATTAAGGATAGTCGCCGTGATGGGAATGATGCAGACGGCCTCGCACCAGCCATTGGAGGACCTGCGGATTTCGTCTTAATACACGAGGCAAGATGGTGGCAGAGTGCGGTCTTGAGTCCAAGCTTCGACAGGACTACGGTGATTGGTGGCAAGGAAGTAGCTCGGCGAAAAGCATCGAGGTGGACTCTTCTTGACGGAATGGAAAGTACGCAAGGCAATACATAAGTAGTGGATGATAAAATAAATGCCGTAAGTACATACCAACGTATGGATGCGAACTGGGGTACAAGTTACAGGATAAGTGGAGTGGGGGACTCACAGAACATCCCCATTTGAATTGATGACCCTCATGGTTCAGGGACGACGTGACGGTATGCACTCCCCGGATACACTGGGGACCATCATATGAATGTTTCTCCCTCTGAAAGGACGGGTCAACATCTTGACCACCTCGCGCATTACCACCGAGAAAGCGATGATTGGCTCACCATCAAACTAGCGGGAGCGAACAGCAGCAGCTGTGGGTCGCCAGAGGCGGACGTGGGACATTGTGACGATAAGCAAGTGGAACCCTGCTTCTTTGAACGCAACCAATCAACTCAACCACAGGCTGTTATATCGCCAAAACATGAATGAATGCAAGGGAGCTAAGATGAGAAAACCACTCTAGTTCCTCAACCGATCAAGGTCATGTGAAGTGTGATGTTGAAGGGAATGTGCGGCTACATTGACCTGTCCAGTGTCGTTGCTCCACAGCTGTCACTCCGTTGCTGCCAAGTAAACACGGTGCGAAATAACACACCAGTTGCCTTGCGAAAGAGACGAACCTGCTCGACTCAACGCAAAGCGTCGATATCGGGAGAGGAAATTGGCAAAGGGTTGAAGCACATGCGGTCGTCATTTCCGTTATCAGTGATCCAGATGGGCTTCGATACCCACGAATAGCACTCGCTCGAGCAGATTTGAAAACCTGCTCGTTCTGCAAGAGCTGAAAGTCCAAGGAGGAGGACGGTCCTCGGTGCCGCTGTCAGAACACTCTGCAGGGCGAACATGGTCAGCGCTGAGCCGAGCTTGGACGGGGGGACGACGATCATTGAGAATGAACTGATCCTATGTTCCTAATGGAATTTCCCGGTGTGATTGACGTATGGTACGACTTGTTGACAATGTAAGTATAATGATAGCGCTGATGGGGAGCTGTCATGGAGCATTGTCATGGGCTGGCTCGTAGGCCGAGGCTCCCACAAATGAACAGGCACGGTTACCTTTTACAGTTACATGTTCACACGGTCTCCCAAATATAACGAGTCGGCTCATCGACTTCTCCTCCGGTGAAACTCGGGTTTCCTCTCTCTCTGGCACTCTACCAATCAGTCAAGAGAGATGCTCATGTTCACCTCTTCCCTTTTGCTCTTCACCTCTTTTCTTTATTCCGTTTCAGCCTTCCCCCTAGCACCAAGGGATGTTGTAGCTCCGCCTATCACCAGTCCAGCAGCTGGTGCCGTCTGGCATGTTGGACAGACGCAAACAGTGACCTGGTACGCTCCTTCACTGTCTTACAGCTCCAAGCAAGGAAATCCTTATCCTTTTTAGGAGCACCACTGGCTTGCCGGTGAACCAGACCAACCCAGTCGGGATGTTGATTCTTGGCTATCTGTACAACAACAGCGAGAACCTTATGCTAAGTGAGTGTCCTGCTCAATTTGGCTGAGAGTACACCCTCGCACGCGCACGTTGCTCCAGCAACACTGCGTGTATTGGAGGAATACCCCAGCTGCCATTGCCCCTTGCTGACATGCTATCAAGATTCCCCTCTTGCCACCAACATCAATTATAACGTCGGACAAGTTCAGATCACGGTACCTAACGTGCCCACCCGGTCTGACTATATCGTTGTCTGTAAGTGGATGTCATGCTACTACATACATGATAAGCCATGCTCAATGCTCTTGACAGTGTTCGGCGATTCTGGTAATGCAAGTCCCGAGTTCACGATTATCAACGATGCATCTTCATCGACCCCCGCGGCTCCATCCTCTCCCCCGACGAGTCCACCAGATCCGAGCGGCGCATATCCACCCTCGCCCACACATACTGCACCTCCAGCAACTACTCCTCATTCTTCCGGTCCTTCTGCCGGCTCTCCGACAACCCACCCTGGGTCTTTAACGTCTGCTACGACACCGGCGAGTCAAACAGGTTCTCATACTAACACCACAGTTGTCGTGGCGACCCCGACTACTCCGCCGTCATCCAGCTCAAACGCCGCCTGGCAGAGGCATGTTCCAAGCTTGGCGACATCTCTCAGCGTTTCGTTGGCTATCATTTACTTTGCATTTTCATGAGCGAACTTTGATCTTGACGATGGACTACGGGGTGATTCACGGTCACGCAAAGCACTAATGTCTCGTTGATGTAAACTGATCTTTTTTTTTTCTTGTACGTGGCTCGTTGGCTTCCCATTGATTCTTCCTGTACACGACATTTACGACATTGGTGGCTTCATTCGCGACCAGGACTAACTGCATTGCGTTTCGCTATCGCATACTCACATGTAAATGACCTCACATTTTGATTGTAACAATACTTCAGATTCGATGTCGATGCTTTTTCAAAGAATCTCGAGTATCATTTGAAGAAAAGTGGATCATCCAGAAGGTGTGTCCATTGTTATTGACGCAGCAGAGGTACGGGTTAGTACACGAAGGTGGCAGTATTCGCTTCAATCGTGGGACTTTGCTACTCCATGAACTGAGGCCCACAGGGTCTCTATTCCGGACGCGTTGACCATGGTACTCAAATTGATGTTGCTTCTCAAAGGCTTGACTACCGAGACCCCTGTGCTTCAGGTGGAACAACAAACGCACCTTCGGGTCGGATCCATGTTTCAATCTGCACTGGAACCTCTAAGAGACGATCCGTAATGAACGTGGCACGGCAGTCAGCAGCCGCGCTTCTTGATAGGCCTTGTGTCCATGTGAATCGGACGACCACAAAGTCCAGGGAGATACATCAGCATCTTCAACGTCTTGCAAAATGAACTGAATCTGCTCTGAGGAGCCCCCTGCAAAGGAACCTTGATGGCCATCTGTGCCTCACCCGAGAAATCGGGGCGCGAAGCCCTCGGATCAGACGCCGTCAGATATTGGTGGTGCGTCGCTGGTTCCTAGATAGGAGCGCACGGGTACGCGCCAAGGCTTGCGCTTCGAACAAGAACAAGGTGTTCTGAGCGTCGCTCGCTGCAATTGATCATCAGGACGCACCCACGCGACGCGGTGCGTTCGACACCACCCGAGGGAAGGGATCGAGGCCACAGCGTGTCCCTGGCAAGGTACGCACGCTGACTTGGAGAGAGACCTCCTGATCTGTTTTAGAAAGCAAGCATATAAACCAGAGGAAGAGGGGGATACCCGGATCCGAAACAGCACAGGGGTGCCTTCCCCAGCCGTCGTTCAAGTTGGCCTTCGTCTCTCCACAGCACCACACCCTCGAACCCACCCGCGCCGCGGGGGAGGAGAGGGTGGAGTCTAGGCGCGTGCCTCAGGACAGAAATTTCTAGGCCCACCTTGCGCAAATGAACGATTTGTATGACACGTCGGTCATAGAGAGTAGATATACGTCTTTTTCCAATGTGGTGCACCATACAGAGACCGAGGGCAATGCGTCACTTCGCTTCGACTTGATGGATGCTTCATATAGACGTCGTCCGTGGAGCATATGACCCGATTCGATGGCGACGCACCCCCCTTTATATATGAATGACGAGAGTGGCCCTCGGGCAATGACGGTAGAGCGGGGGCAAGTGGGAGGGGGATGGTGCGGGGCACGACGAAAGCGTCGATGCCGCGATGGTGTGTGCCACTCGAGCGTGTGTTGTCGGCGTTCGCGGCCACGCGCCTGTCCCCTCCTCTCGACGCGATAATCACCGTCATCTCATGTGATCGGACCGTTCCGCATTGGATCAGCGAAGAAAACACGATGGGCTTCGGTCGTTTCCACAGTCATGGCGCCATCACGCTCGGGGGGTGATTGCATCCACGACACGTTTATGGGCAAGGTTCATCCCGCTCGAGAGGAGTGCTGTTCTTTGATCATCAGCGATGCCACCGAGTTGGGGCAGGTGCATGGCTGGAAGGAGAGATGCGAGCAGCGAGCACGAGTCAGGTTCGGGAACGAATATTAATGCTTGTAGTCCGACTTTCTGGTCCAGATGAGTCCCTGAACTTCGCAGCGCCACGAGAATTTGAAGAGTAGCGAGCTTGCCAGAGTACGTCCCGCTCAGGAGCTTGATCATCAACGATTGGAGTCTCGCGCACCTCTTCTGACGGTGCGAACACAAGTCACGGACGTAAGAGGGCATTGCAATAATGCGCGACAGCTTGAATGATTGGAGGCTGTGGCGTCCGAACAAGCCAAACTCATCGCGGACACAAGGTTTTACTATTTGCGATCCAAACTGACCTGAATTAGAGGAACAAAACAAACAGTGGTCGTAAGAAAGGCGTCTAAGATACATGACATGATTCTAATTCCATCTAATAAATCGTTATCCGCATCAGGGCTACAACCGGGGCTTGCCTGAGCCTGTCCCCACTGAAAAAAGCGTAACAAATATAGCTTGAATAATACGTCTTCGATTCGCAACACGTCCTGACAACGTGCCGCACAAATCCTGTGTTCATCACTTACGAGATCCGCAGGATCCCGAGGGGAGGACGATTCCATGAAGCAAAACGCGCTCAGTCCCATCCCCATTGGATGGACAATACGCCGACATTTACATTAGCAAATTCGCTGAACAGACCGATGGACATATCTTGAACAGCGATGAGAAACTGGTTCAGAAAACATTCAGCGCCTAGGCGTACCTAGATCATTTGGGCCACAACCCTCGCATTCATCACCCACTGTAGCAGTCGTTGTCACCCCGTTCGCTGTGATCCAGACTTGCTGAAGAAGACATGAGAGACTGGTATCGAACGCGTGAAAGGACACCTACTTGGCCACAAGAACCTCCATCGCCAAATATGTCGGCTGAAATGGCGACAATGGTATCGCTGTCCTGGTTCCAGGTATTACATGCACTCTCGTTGGCTTCGTCGTAGAACCATGTTCCCTGAGCGGCCAATGGTCAGCATCAGAACACCATAGAGTTCGAGAGGCTAGCATACCCTTCCACTATTCTGTCGTTTGGCGAGTGACTGGTCCACTGGCAATGGCGCTGCTCGCACCGCAAGCAGGAAGATGTTCAACACGATGAAGACGATGGAGAGCTGGTACATCATGGAAAAGAAAGGGGGGAGGGAGGGACGGAACTAGAGCGATCTGGGGGTGCTGTAAGACTTGCGGGGGGGTAGCAAGCTCTCTGCTCCATGCATCGTTTTCAGGTACCCTTTTATACCTGGAGACCAGGTTTACCTCACCCATGGTGGGATAACGCGTTGCTGCACCGAAAAGGGAGATCGACCGGAAGGGGATCATGAGTACTCACATAGCACGCGAGGGTCGATTGTATTCGGAGATTCAGCCGAGAAGTCACCCGACATGTCAAGTTTCCACTTGATTACTGATTCGGGGCGAGAGGGATGGTACACAATACGGAACTCCCACGATGACGGGATCACCAGCACGAGCCTACATAGCCTGGAAGAACATGAGGAATTCGCGCGGAACACGGTTGCGAACGAACCTGACAGCCGACGGTCCGCCTGCGCGCGGAATGAGGGCGACGGTCATACAAACAGCAATAGCACTGCCTCTCTTCATTCGTCGTTGCACAAACTTGGTCGGAAGACTCCATGGCCTCCTCCCTGTAATCAACCGATTAGAACATCGCCGCAGTACTCGCACATACCCAAGCCCACATCTCGTCAGCCAATTACCGTTTCTATTACCCGGTGACGACCTTGAAACTGTTGCGCGCCGCCGTCAGCTGACTTTGTGGGCCTAGCCTCATGTTGACCAGGATCGTGCAAGGGCCGGATCAAACTAGAGATTATCCCCGGAGCGGGTCGGCCGACTCATCGGTGTGTTTTTAATGCTCTGTATGTCCGAGTTGATGGCGCGGAGATATCATCGTCCTAAGCCCACTGAGTTGACTGTTCAGAGCATTCAAGTCCCGCTCGCACACGCTCGTCCCCGCCAACACAGCTCGAGTGAGTCGCATACACCGTAGCACATTTTTTTCATCAAATATATCCACCCATCCTCCACGCAGGGTTAAGCTGTTCCGCCCGAGAATTGCGGACCTGCGCCCATTGAGCGGCGAACAAGTCTTTCGTTGCCACAGCCTCCTTCGCGCCGCGCCGTCAACGCATTTTTTTTACTCCCTCGTCGCGAGGTAAAGAACGTAAGTCCCTACATTAATCAACCTCTGCCTCTTCTCGGTTGACTTCATCGCCTCGTCGCGGTCTTCGACGTCGGAATGCGGCCTGGAACCTCGAGGAAGTCGGTGTAAAGCAACCTCTTTTTGATCACCGCCGCCATAGCTATCCCTCTCCGAGTAAAACACACGTCTCACGGGTGCGGCCACCTCATGGGAGTGGTCCTCCAGCAGGAATTTCCTGACATCCATAACTTATTCGAGTTAGCATGGAGTGCTGCTTCAGAACAATCGATCAGCGGACAATAATGTCAGTGGAAGCCCTCCCTGCGCGGCAATCATGAGTGAGTGCCGGACTTGGACTTCAACGTTGCAACAATGGGGCGAACAAACGCATCTCTTCATCCGGAAAGTACATTAATATCGTGTAACGAGAGACTGGGCTAGTCTGAATGTGGCCAACCAAAGTGTTTGTGCCACATACACGTGATGGTGTCATCGCATGAGTGGCGGTGGAGGTTGATTGTAGTAGCCTTTGCTTGTCGTCATCGAGACTCCTGAATCTATTCACACACAAAGTCCTGAATAACTCAGAATGCAACAGACCGAGAGCTACGGCCAAAGCCTCCCTGTAAAACGTGTTCCTCGGTTGTTCCGCTACGGAAGTTGAACGCTTTGTTCAGGATCAAGTGGATCGTGTCGCTGGTCTCTTTGACGCCCATCTCGGGTTCATTCTTGATGTATGCAGCTCGTTCGTGGAAATTTGCCTTGCAATGTTTAGCGTATTTTTGTTCAGATTCACGACATTTACCGGGATCGAGCAGCATTAGAACGCGAATACGCATCAAAACTTCAACTTCTGGTGAAAAAGGCCACGGAGAGGAAAAACAAGACTGCCGCCTCGCTTGTCGCTGGAGATGGTCCCACGAAACCGTGTCCTGACAGCGCTGTCCAACAAAAGTGAGTGCCAACTGCCGATATCTCGTGATAAGTTTTCTCAGAGATGAGTTTGGGTTTAGCACCCTCGTTAACGCCTATGCTCAAATCATTACATCCATGTCGAAAATTGCCCAGGACCATGTCCAATTAGCCGATACGATCGCAGCGCAAGTCACAGAACCCCTAAAGGCGTTAGAGCGCCGAAATGAAGGCCTGAAGAAAAAGGTCCGTAGACCCCTGTGACTGTGCTACAATACAACTCTGTGGTTGCCATCACGCTCAAGGGTCTTGCAGCAATCACAATTTTACCAAAAATTGTTATCGGAAAGGGAACGCTTTTATCAGGATAGGCTGAAAGTTCGTGTTCCCAGGAATTCCTTCCCAGAGTCGTCTTCCCTGAATGTTGTGATTTGTTGTTGGCATAGAACAAGCACAAGGAAGGTCTCCACTATGTCACGGGCTCCCAATGGTATTCACCCCCTCTCAGTACGACAGTGACTGTACCGAGGTCGACGTATGCCGCCAGAAGCAGGTATCTTGATTCGGGATGTTATCTACTGTTATCGATGTAAAACTATGTGCAGGACCAGGCTCAACAAGATCGACACGCTGAGCGTGCAGCCCGGCAATATGAACAACACCGAGATGATATGCTTACTAGCAAGAAGTAAGCTTATTCATCCATACTTCAAGATCACTATGACAGACTGACCATCTGCAGCGTGTACCTTGTTTCCATCCCAGTCACTAATAAAGTCAAAGATAAGTTTTATACTGAAGATTTGCCTAATCTTGAGAACGTGGGTGACATTACCTTGAGCTTTCACTTCACCGATCTGTAACTCTGTTCTTCCTCATCCAGAGTTACCGTGAGTGATATGCTTTTCAACTTGAAAGCTCTCTTAGGAACAACGATTGCAGAGGAGCTCCAGACCTACCTCGTGGAGAATTGCACGAAAGTTCTGCTTCAAGCGCAGACAATCCAGGTATCACATCAAGAAGTGCTCAAGGATCGCCTAGCTTCCGTGACAGCTGCACTCGATGGAATTCAACCTCACAAAGACCAGAATATGTTTATTGATCTGAACACCAGACCCTTTATGTTGCCTAAAGACTGGAGCTTTGAGCCCTGCACATCTCACTATGATACTGTAGGTCATCATACCTCGTCAACTGCATTGGTGTCTTTACCTTTTCCAGGATGAAATGTGTCTTGAACCTTCCCCAAAGGTGTTTCTGCAGAACAGGCTTGTTCGTTCGCGGACGAAGCTACAGGAACTAGAATCCGTCCTTGGCGCGAAACGTGAGGGGGCATACATCCTGGTCACACGAGACCTGACTCACACTCCCGCAGGCGATGAGGTAGAACAATATACCACTCTGATCGCCTCGTATTCCGCGGACAACACGCTTGGGAACATCGACGATGCCGTGAATGTATGGAGCTCTATTGTTGGTTGTGCATATTCATAGCGAACACATTCTCTGCAGGGTTATTTAGACACCCAGCACCAAGTGACTTTCTTCGCGACCTCGGAGCTCGTCCTCCGCACAGAAATAGACACTATCACGGCAGCACTTGGTGGTGAGTTAGAATAGTCTTTTGAGTGTTACAGTCTGACGAAGGGTTTATATTCAGATGACCAAGGTGGTTCCAGTCCGCATGACTTCAAGAGCTCGTCGTTCTCCATTCCCACTACATGTGGATACTGCAAGGTATGAACGCATTCAGTGGATTGTAACATCCAGAATTTTTAAGAAAAACAGACCTCGATCTGGGGATTAAGCAAGCTCGGGAAAACGTGCAGGGCGTGTGGACTTTCGGTCCACGCAAAGTGCGAACTGAAGGTGAGGGAAAATGTTCCTTGACATTCACCCGTGCGAATACTTGCAAGGTCCCCGCGGAATGCACCCGCGTTCATGGCGATCACAAGATCGCGGAATCGCCGTCTAGGACCTCGTCGACGATATCCCGGAAGGAAAAAAGCAATGAACACCGTCGAGCGGCTTCTTCCGGACAGTTCAGTTCCCATTCATCCGCAGTCGATGACATCGGAGAAACCCCAACGCCATCCTCGTTCGTGCAGGTCGACGCACCGCATGGTTATCCATCAGCCCGTGTCGCCTTTGATTTCTCAGCCTCCTCGCCTTATGAGCTGAGTATTTCCGGCAAGTGTAATTTTTTCCTGATCAACATGCGCCATCTTATGAGCACACACGGTCCTTGCTATGTTCCATAGAAGGAACGATTGTTCATATGGTGGAAGATGATGATGGTTCCGGCTGGGTCAAAGTGACAGACAGTCACGGTGGGAAAGGGCTCGTTCCAGCTTCCTATCTTGAGAGTGCCGACGTGAAATCACCCGAGCCGCGCGCTGAGCAATCACGGGGCTCTGGTCAATTCGGTAGGCGTCTTTCCACTGTTGGCCTGATTGATGACGAGCGAGAGTGCATGTCAGTGCGAGTGATATATGACTATGAAGCCCAGGGTCCTGACGAACTGAGCATAAAAGAAGGAGAAGTGATCGAGCTTTCATCTGGGCCGAACGGTGGTCAAAACCATGCTGACGGGTGGTGGGAAGGCGAGAAAACTTGGCCCGTTTTCATTTTAAATGATGATTGACCGATTACAATTTTAGGGTATTCAAATGACGGAATGAAAGGAATATTCCCCAGCAATTATGTACGTCCCTTTCCTCCCGAAGAAAAAAGTGACAAGGTGATTGAGTATGGGCCACGGCAGGTCGAGTTAGCTTGATTTTGTTATTTATTTTGTTTTGTTTTTCGAACGCACACTGCCGTCGGTCTAGAAGTGGTCTGTGCGTCAACGTTTGTTGCGTATGTAAGACGCCTTCCACACCCTCAATGTAAAGCAACATGAACCCATGATTCTAGGCAGGCATGCTGCAGGTCCCTTCTCGTAAGTGGCGCGGAAGTGAGCGATCGAACCGATTCTGTGGCTCAATAACATCCTGGGACTCCTGAGAGAGGGCCCATCATCGCCATTCAGCAATAGGATTACTCCAGGCGACTATATTGCATCACAGGCTTGTCCTTAGCCGACCGAATTGTTCTGGGCCGACATGTGTTTATTTCACCTTTTATTGGGTTTCAGAGTCGAACGGTTGGGTCGATCGCATAGTCAGCAATGGTGGCCCAAGCGGCCGTTTCTGACCTCGTAATACATTATAGCCTCCCCTGAGCTGGTTGCATTGGTAGGTGAATCACCGAGAGCGCCAGGAACGATCTCAAGGGACCATGTCGTCATGCGACGTAGTATTGGTAGATGCTGACGAGAGCCAGCAAGACAAATATAGCGCTCCATCACAATTAACAACGAGAAAGGATACAGATAACTCGGTGAGCTCATTGAAACTTTCCTTCCGCTCTCATCACAGTCGGATTTGTAACGGGGTTGACAACAGGTCAGGGTCTAGGCCAGTGCGAGTGCGAATCACAACAAGGCTACATAGTTTCAAATTTGCACAGCCTACACATTCGCTACCAACAACTATAGTTACAATTAAGTGGGGAATTTAAAGGTCGCCCCTCGTCTTAGCCGCTGTCCCACAACTAAGTTAATTTACCTCTCAATAGTTAGATCTCTCGGTGGGCGTGCGCACCGCACCGTTCCTCAAGGGCGTGAAAACGGCCTTAGGCTGTTGACTGCTGTTGACCAGACTGATAAATAAGTATTGATCGATGGGGTTCGTTCTAACGGAAATACCTGACCTCGGCTCAGGACACCCAAGACGGCGTTCTCGATGCGGATGTTTGTCGCCCTGCTCTCCCCCTCTTCCCTTCGTATTTTCCTTGACCCAGGGGGGTGGGCTACACGTCTTCGACGCCCTCCGTCTTGGGCGACCATGTTCCTGTTACCTCGTCACGCCAGGCCACATAACCCAAAGGTTGCTCGCCGTGGACTGCGGCCACCCCTCCCCGGCTCCACCTGAACGCGGCGACCCCTTTCAACGATCGCACCGTGGATAACGTCAAAAACATCTTTCCAATGGATGGGCAACACACACCCAAACATTTCACAGTCCGAACTGGGTCGAGAAGGTCGTCCACGCTGCAGCAGCAGGAACCTGTCATGGAGTGCCTCCCTTTTTTTTCTTCCCTGATTCACCTATGACCTGTCTTGTGCTTCCGGACTCATCCCCCTTCCATGTGCTATGTGTCCACGGCCGCGTTCGCGCGTGTGCGACATATTTTCGAGTTCGCCGTTAGGTATATTCGGAAGCAGAGAGATCGACCTATTAATTGATCAGACGGTGCTGCAGGGACAGGACAGGACCACCGGCCCTACCGACCGACCGCGGAGATCGTTCTGCAGCATCTTGTAGGTCCACCGCAGGTGGAAAGGTGGAGTGGATGATGTATCGTTTTTATCCGATCTTTCATCACGGTCTGTTCCAGAACAACGAGAGTCAAATTCGGACCGCTCGGATATGAGATGGGCCACGATCCCAATCCCCCCACTCGAGTATAAAAAGACGGCCTGTGGCACGGTGAGCGATGCGTTCCAACAACCCACCTCACCTTTGCTCATTCGTTGCCTAGTGTTGTGTTCCTCGCAGGTGCTTTTCGCCGAGCTCGTTCCCTGCATCGACGCCGTAGGAATCCACGTACACGAACACTGTGCGACGTCGTTCAGCTCATTCGAGCGAGCCCCGCGTCGGTGTTCTTGCGATGGATGACTGCGACATCGATCCTCGGAAAGGACGCTCGCGCGTTACGCGCCCTCGTGTGTCACGGCAAGCGCATTACGAACAACCCTCCCGTAGTTATGTGCTGACCGCCTCGACAGGCGTGTCGGCTGCTTCCACGCGTCACCGTGACCATGTTGAAATGGTCACGTCGTCGGCGGTCACGGACCTCTGGCGACGTCGTGCTACACCACGGCGCACGCCTCTCTGGAGACGTCCATTTTCCTTGACCTACCGTATGGCTCAACCAAACACGTTTGAAAACCCACGTCGTAGAAGCGGAGACGCGCCTCAGCTTCAGGGACGCGTCCTGGCAGTAGTAGTAAGTAAAGCAGAAAAAAGAAAAAGTCCGCGAGCATCGATTAACGCGACGCCCGTCGATGCGATCGGCCCTATAAGTCGCCCGTGCTTGAACGACGGCATGCCATCACGACGAGCCCTGGGTCTGTACGACATGTGTCCCAACTCTGTCGGATTCCGGGCCGCTTCACTGCGCGCCAGTCCCTGCCCTTGCAACCACCCGCGCGCTCACGACTGGGACCAGACACTCGTGATGATGAAGACACGACAAGGGAGATAACATCAGACGGGATCCTCGAGCGACCGCACTACCGCCGCGTCCAAACCATCCTCGTTCCAAGCCTCGCGCACCAGGTCACGCTCACGACGCACGCCAGTGCGCCCAACACGTTCGGCCCGCACGTACACGATGCCACCGAACGCGCACGCATGTCCGAGTCCGACATGGCCTCGTGGTGGCGCAAGGCCCCTACACCGCACCGCACTGCCGCACGGCGCACATGCCTCCGTGGCACGTGGATAGGGCCCAACACGACGATACGCGGGTACAGCCCTGGCTCTCCTCCTATTCGATGCAGTGTATCGCTACGATGCATCGTGTCGATCCGACCTCGACGGAGGGGGTGGGGAGGCCAAGGGGTCGAGGCGCGCCAGCGTCAGATGTCGCTTAGCTGGGCGCGCGGTCTCGACCAGGAGCAGGGATCCGACAAGGACGAAAGAGAGAGAGAGAGAGAGAGAGAGAGAAAAGTCGGACGACGCGTGGCACGCGTTCAGGGTCGCCCCCGGGGTACCCAAGTCTCGTGTCGTAGTACGATAACACGGAGCGTGTTTTTTTTGGTCGAATACAAGGGCGAATAATTACATAAAACAACAACACGTCGTCCGTCGAAACCAAAAAGACAGAGATACACCTTCTCATCGTCCACCCACCCCAATCGCCGTCCGCATGTACGGATTGCTCCCTCCCATCGGCGCGTACGTCGTCCCAGACGGCGGTATTGACCCCAGCCCGATCCCCATCACGTTGGTCGGCGTCTGTTGCCCGTTCGTCGCCCCGTTGCCTGGCGTCGCGTTCTGCTCCCTCCCCACACCCCGATCGTCCCGCTCCGCGATCGTCGCCCCACCCCGCGTACCGTCCGTGAACCCGTTCGGGACCGAAAACGTCTGCCCGAGTCCATACAGCTTCCCGTTGTACTCAGTGTCGTCCACTTCGTCGCCAAAGTACAACTCCCGCATTTTGAAAAACGTGGAGGCGGTCAAGAGCGAGTCCGACCCTGCCTGATGCGACGTGCCTATCCGCATGACCTTTCCGAGTATCAGTCGCGCAGCTCGGGACACGCGTACAATGAGAAACAACGAGACGCACACCAAGGTCATCTGCGACGTCTTGCAATCCTCCCTTGAGCGACTTGCAGGCGCGCATCATGAACTTGATATCGTAGCAGTGCGGAAACCACGTCTTGAGGTGCTCGAAAAAGGTGTCTTCCGATGTCGGCAACGACATGGCGGTCAGTAGCTTGACCAGGTAACCAAAATCATAGCCACTGTCGAACCAAGACAAACAGAAAACCAAAAAACGACGATGAGAAAACGCGGCTCGGTCGATAGCGATCGTGCCCGTGCGACAGACGAGGACAAAGGAGCAACCTCACCTGTGAAACGAGACCCACTTGGCCTCCGGAACGAGCACGAGACCCGAGGTGATGAACAACTCTGCGAAATCGTTGGGCGAGATACCCATCTCGTCGTGTCTCTGAAAATCGATGCCCGATTTTTGCAATAACTCGATCGACTCGGGGGCGTACATATCCTCGCTGGAAAAAAGCTGTCACCTAGGCGCGCATGACCACGCATCAGTACGCACCCGATGCTAAACTTGAAATTGAACTGCCACGTCGTCACGTCTTGCGGAAAATTACCTTCTTCGTCTGCGAGTGTGATGCCGATTTGGATGAGTTTTAGGAGATCGACGTTGCATCGCATGGTTTGGTAGTGGTAGTCGGACGACGTTTTGAAGGTACCGATAGGTCTTGCGACGACGCCGGGGAACTCGGTATCCTGTCGTACGTGTCCCTGGGATATGACGTGGCCGGGGGGAAGAGATAACAACACATACCATCGCGACAAACGGATATTGGTCGATCATTTCGCGAATATTCCGCATCTCTGCTTCGAGATTCAGAGCCCATACTTCCCGTATTCGGGACATGATCGACTCTCGACAGGCGTTGGGCCGTGATAGTCGTGTTGGCCGTCGAGGTCGTCGTGGTCAGTGTGCAAGCTGTAGCAGACCTGCCACCCAAACCCATCGGGCCGCGTCAACAAAAGTATCTTATGTAAGCACCTCTAATTGTCTCGACAGAGGTAGGTGTATCATCAAGATATCAAGAAATACAGACAGCCAAGATATACCAGACTAAAACCACGACATGTACGTGTTGTATTGACTCTCCACGTTCGACGCCAACGCTCCAAAATCGAAATTGAACGTATGGTTTCCCACCCGCTGAGGTCCAACCCCAGACGTGGCCGAGTCCGAGAGTGCATGCCTCACAGAGATTAAATCGCCGTTCCGTCCAAGTGCGAGAGCCAACATGTCCGACGACAGATCGTGGGCACTGACAGGATCAGGGCGGGTTTCCGGTTCAGAGAAAGCCCGGGTCTGCGGCACGAACGTCGACAGGGCGTGAAGGGAAGGGACGGGACGCTTATCAAAGTCTTCAAGACACCATGTGAGGTCAGAATGCACGGTCGCAAACGAACTGTTTCCGTCCATCACGACAGCCGAAGCAGCTTTCGTCCTGTCCCCCTGATCAATGTCCATCGCGCCAGCGTCGTCGGCGGACGTTCTCCATTGTGCATACGATTTACGGGATCGTTCCGCAATCTTCGTCAGCAAGGGCTGGCCGAGTCGATGAACACGAGGCGAGCGACCAGGAAAAGAATCCACTTGCCAGTGCCTGAGCTACTTTGGGGCATTCCTCGGCGACCTTGGCAAACAGCCGGTGCACCGTGTCGAGTTCTTGAAGCGCAAACGGCGCTACGCTGAGAAACGGGGCCCTGGACACGATCAGAGACAGGGCAACCTGGCGACGGGGATTAACTCCGGCCGAAAAGAGGTAATACATACGTACAGCGCCTGAAAACGCATTGAACCAGAAGCACATGAATCGCTTGCTTAATTGTGGTTCCCGTTCCTCAAGCGCTTTCAAGGTGGCGATAAGACGGGTTGCGCCAAGATACGTCGCTACGGCAGACGGTGCGAACTTGTGTCGATAGGAGAACGCGTCATAGTCGCTCACGGCCTCGGTAAAAAAGTTTCTGTGCAACTGGAGAAGAACTGGCGGTCGTCGCTTCTGCAGTCCCCACGGGCAACATGGGACGATGCGACACACCTATTTCACGACCGCTCGAGACCAAGACTTGCTGCATGGTGAGTTGTCGATTGTCGTGGATGCCATTGGCGTTGAAAATGTCGAGCGAGGGCGGGACGGTAAAGTCGCGAATGGTTCTGTCGACGTCCAGGATGTTTTGGTACGGCTGTTGTTGGGCCGATATCGCAGTGGTCAACACCGGGGTGAGACAATTGAGGAAAAACCCATGCTTCCATTCGTGGTCTATTGATTGCGTGAATAGGCTGCGCGGCGCCGTGATGCGATACTCACATGATTGGGCACCTGGTAAGATGCACATCTCAGGAGCTGCGTACGATGGACGGCGGCAATCGACGTGATCGAGACATATCGAGGGAGGGCGTCCGAGGGAAAGTGCCTTGTGCAGAGGTCAAGGGGAGGAGCGAAAAAGGATGTGATACATACTAGACGGGCGTCCAAATTGAGGAGCTCCCAAAAGAGCATTCTGCGGCGTTGCGACTCTTCCGGAATAACCTTCCATCGGTTTCCATCACGATCTGGAGAAGACGGCGGTGAGCGGACTGTGATGTTGCGATGATAGGGTCACGCACGGAGACCCAGCTGGGGAAGACGACAAGGATCAGCGATGCCAAGGACGGATTTGGTAGAGGGGGCTCACGCTTTGTGCCAATTTGACGGCGAGTCCCATGATGCTCCACGCGTAAGCCACAGCCTGACTCTTGTCTGAGAAAATCAAGAGATACCAAATCATGTAGAACTAGGAGCCTGTGAATGTGATTGGATGAATCGGCAAGAGATGACGTACGAGGGTTTGGATGAGGTCGAGGTTGGGTTCGTCCATGAGGTTCATTTCGCAGAGGGACGCTCTAGCGAGACGATGGTATACGTCTGCGCGTGGGGGTTCGTTCTTTTGGTTTAGATCGACGAGGAGACCTATGGACATCATGATGAAAAGGAGGGATAATCGTCGGAAGCAGAGGTCTTGTACGGGAGTTGTGTAAATGTGGTGCACCAGATTTGGGAGCCATGTTTCGCTTGGGTCGAGGTTGTACCTGGTGGGAGTGAAGAAGAAGAGGCGTGGGCGAGAAAAAGAAGCTTACTGCCAGAGGGCGTTGAGACGGGCTTGAGTGCAGAGGTATTCTGCCTCTTGGCGAGAGGGGAGCATGCTGTATATACGCTCGCGCATGGGATTGTTTGCGAGCCAAGGATAAGGAAATGTTTGACTGAGTTTTTCGATTTCTGGGGAGAGTCTTGTGATGTCAGTGGGTGCGATCTCGACGGAGGAGCTCCTGTCCTGAACGAGAGACATGTGAAGAGAGTGCGGGGTATGCGGGGGGGAGAGATACCTCTGAGGGACGGGACGGGTGGCGGTCCACCTCGTGTGGAGGGAGGTGAGAGGAGGATGCGACGGGATCGTCGCGCAGGTGTGGACGAGAGGTGGGACCTGCCTGAGTGCTGTATAGTTCGAGCGAGTTTTTGATGCGGAGGAGATCCTGGGTGAGGAGTGGGTGTGGATCAGTAGAGCACTTTGACTGGAGGGTGGTGAGAGCCTCTTCGAGCTGGCGTATGCGATCGCTCATCTGTATTATTTTTTCATGGAGCTGCTCGGTGTTTGCGAGGATGAACCTGGCGGGGGATGAGCGGGGTGGAGTGAGGTGGGTGTGGACTGACCTGCTGCCCTTTCCCGAAGTGAGTGCGCCTGTACGGACGTGTGAGCGAGGTGAGCGTGTGGGCCGAGTGTACAGACCGTCTGGACATATTTCAGCACACCCGCGTTTCGAGCAGGACTGGCAAGGGAACACGCGATCGCACTGTAAGGGGGTGAATACGAGCAGAAGGAGGGAGCGGGGAGAGGACCTTGAGTTTGAGTCTACGGTGGTGGTGAGTAGTCGTGTCAAGAAAGAGAGATGGTACTCGCCTACGACATTCTGCACAAGAGAGGGGTTGTTTCTTTGACTTTCTGTCGTCCTGTCTCTGTCGTTTGTTGGCGTGCATCATTTCAAGGCGAGAACCAACTCCGACAACAACGGACATACTTACAACCATCTATCTATTATGTAATCAATATCATATCCGAACTAATCGGTCATCATATGGCCCATCTCCGTCGCTGCCTCGCTCAAATAATGTCGCAGTCGAGCAGCGTCACCTCGCACAGACGTGATCGTCCATCGCACATAGTCGTCGTCGATAGAGTACGACAGTCCATACCCATCTGGAACAACTGCACCACAGTCAGCCTAGCTCAGACACCCTCTCGCATACGCACCTTCCCCGTATCCCCACCCGTCGAGAAACTTGGACGACAGCTGCGACGTAGACAGCTCCCAATGACTGCTTCGTGAATACCCCACATCCGTGTATATCTCCGGCGTCGCTTCCCCTTCCCTCAACATCCGCTTCAGCCCAAACAGGTGCCGATCAACGCCCTGTCCGTCACTCGCCCACGCTGCATACTGCAGGTGGCGCGCAACAGCACGTCGGAACAGCGCCGCTCGCTCACCGTTCTGTCTTTTCGTTCAGCATCAGCCCATCTCTGCCCGACGCACTCACCGTCACATCCAGGTTCAGCATCGCCTCTGTCCACGCCTTGCTCTCGTTGCTCGCACTCCGGATCACCTCCGTCCGTCCTAGCTGGTACTTGCGCGTCTGGCAACTCTCGTACGTCACCCCAGGCTGACCAAACATCTTGTGGAACGCCAGCTGCTTCACAAGCTGCACCCACGCATCAGGCGATACCTTGAACCGCTTCATCAGCTCTTTTCCATACCCTTCATAGTGCAGCACCTGCCACACGTTAGCATCGATCGCACCCACGCAAACCCACAACCCACCTGCATCTCGTGACGTGCCACCAGGGCGTCAAAGTGCTCGCACGCAGCATCAATATACTCTCGGCATCGTCCATCTAGCTCAAACTTGAGCTCTCTTGGCCCCTCGAGGTCAGCTCCAGTCGTTTCCGTGCGTGCCGGTCCAAGTTCAATCTTGTTCGCAGCCAGCGACGCCAACATGAATTCGTTGAGACGCAGCGTCGGTGTTCCGTCCATACACGAGTGCTCGCCAAGGAATCCGGACCGTCCATTATCAAATACGAGCACTGCAGTCCATAATTAGCGAAACGCCATGTACCCCGAAATGAAATCATACGTTGATGCTTGTCGTAAAACCTATTTCGTCCATCTCCGACCCAGCACGCCCACGAGATTTCCTCGCGCGTCACGGGTTTGGTATCGTCTAGACACACAATGATCGCAGCAGACTCGATCCGCTCCAACGACTTGCCGTTCACCGGCGAGGCTGCCAACAGCGTCGCCCGCGCCTAGATAAAGTGCTTTGAGCGTACCGTGCACCAAACAGTCTGCGAGGACCCACGTCCGTCCACACGTCACGATTTTCACCCGTCAACGCTCCCACAGGGACGCCCTTGTCGTTCCCAGCCAACGCCATCACGCGCTCTATCTGACTATTATCTCCACGTCAACGCCGCACCCAACACAAAGACGATCACGCACACTTCAAGCTCAACAGCGCTCAGCTCCCTACCCTCGGGCGTCGCCAGCGGCACCTCAAAGAACTTATTCTTCCGCACGAACACGACGTGATCGTGCGTCTGCATATCAAACTTGGCCGCGGTGTCCGTCGGCTTGACAGGGTACCGACAGGCATGGAACCTAGCACCACCGATCAGCGACGTGAAGAGACACACACGCACACACTGACAGCCACTTGTACGACGCCATGCACAACGGCGTCCCTCGGACTTTTTCAGGCTCGAGTCGCTTCCTGTCACGTCCGATCGATCAACCACGCCCCAAGCGCAAACACGACCACGTACGACTCTGTCAACGCCCGAAACGGGAGCATCGCCTTGAGCAGACTCGCTGCCCTTGCAGCCGGCCCACGTAAACGTATGCGCGGATCGTCGCGGTGCACGTAAAAGTAGCTCACGAACACGACGACCGGGTCGCGGTAAGCCATGTACGCGACCTCGTTCCACCAGTCTGCGAGCCAGTTCTTGACGGCGGGGTCCGCGGCGCGAGATTCGAGGCGGCGTTGGAGCTCGGCGGCGAGCGGGGATGCGAGGAAGGCGTATGAGCGAGCGTGAGTGGTGGTGTATTCGGCGTCGGAGAGGTGGGGTTTGACGGACTCGAGGTATTTGGAGATGGTCGATTCGAGCGGGGGGACGGGGAGGTGGGGGAGGGAGGCTTGGAAGCGAAGCATGGGGCCTGCAGAGTGGTCCTCGACGTAGCCGTCTGGGAGTGTGTGAGACCTGAGCGGTGCGGAGGATTGGATGGGACGGTTCTTTGCCATCTGGTATACAAACTGGACATGCTGGTCAGCGAGGTCAGAGTGAGAATAAACATCATACGGGAGTACGAGAGAGATGTTTGAACATGCCACGATGGTATACGACAGAGATCAAGAGAGCGCTTTTTTCTAATCAACCCCATGTGATATGTACAAGCACAGCCGCGCGCGGAACGAACTTACCGGACCCCGCATCAAGGTCAACTACAGTCAACTACCCTCCTAACGCATACCAGGTATAACCCATACTCCCTCATAGGACATACATTTTTGGTCTCCCGAGTAACCCATAGATACTTATCAAGGTGTGAAGCTTTGAAGGACACTTTCAATCGTGACCTTCAAATCGATTTAGGGGCTCTTGCTACGATGGCTACCGTTGACATCTACCTGCTCATTCAATCCTCCACCGAATGGATTCACGCTCTCTCCATCCCGCGTAAAGACATCGAAAGGCTCTCCCTTCGCCCGCTCAAGTGGCTTCGGTTTGCCACATTTGCTGTTTGTGGCGCCAAGGGTCACCTCTCTACTACTCAAGGAGGCGAGATAGTCGACTATGAGAATGTCTTGTTCGACAACCTTGCGGATAAATATTACTATACTCCCGACAGTAAGATCGTGCTTCCCCCTCTATCAATGTCTTCTGACAATGCGTCGCGATAGACGTGTACCATCTCGTTGACTACAACGCATTTAATGACGAATGCACGTCAAGTGCAGCTACTCCACGACGTTCTGACTTCCGTGCAACAATTTCCTCACGCGATGTCAGTTGCGTTATCACCAGGGACGATTCGTGCGACGCGGCACATATTATACCTAGGAGCAAAGGCAACAATGTATGTTCACCTGATCTCGGCGGGCCCTGGACAATGCTTACCTTTTCTTTAGTACATTTCTTTTGTTGTTGATGACCGCTCCAGTTTATACGAAGGATCGTCACTATCTCTTGAACACGGTATCAACTCCATCGAGAATGGAATACTTCTGCGCAGAGACCTACATGCAAAGTTGGGCACGGCTCAAATTGTATTCCTCAAGGTACGCCCAGAATGTCTCCTCCACACTTGTCTCTAACGTGTGCCGTGTTCAGACTCCTAACTTTGCGATGGTACCCACCGATGTTCCTCGGGTTGAGGAAGGTTCATTCCCGGTAACCGGACGACGTTACAGTATATGGTGGAGCCACCCCCGGGACTCTATCCTGTTCTACAAGGGGACGTTAAAGCTGACTGGAGTGATGGAGCAAACCCCCCGCCCAGCATCCTGCTGGACTTCATGTACGGTGCTGCCGTCGTCAAGCACTGGAAGTGCGATCGTTTGCGTGAGATGCTAGAGCAACGGTTTGGAGGTGACTTCGGGAAAGCCCAGGTTGAAAATCCAAAATGTTCCGTCCCTGATGACGACGAATATGAAGTCAAGTTAGATGATTCAAACTATTCAAAGGACCCCAATTGGGAACCTTCGAAGGGCAAACGGAAAGGGAGAAAAATGTTCTCGTCAGACGCCATCCGCAGGTTTGTTGGAAGCTATGGATGAAGTCATTCTCCTGTCGACGATGCTGAAGGGCACTACACCTCAATCGATGGCTGCAGAACGGAAGAGACGGAACGAGGAAGAGGAATTACGTTCTCAAAAACATAGTCGTGAGAAGGTACGACAGTGGCTGAACTCGAATGCGTCTGTGAGTGCTATCATCAAATGCCTGTTTCCTCAGTGAAGGACTAATGATGTGATGTGACAGGGACAGACTTGTCCGTCGCGAAGTACTCCACCCTGATCGTCCTGAGTCTTACAGCCTTCGCCTAATGGTGTGTGTGCTCGCTGGCGGACATGGTGGTAGCAAAACTTTGGGTCATCGATCGCTCGCATGCTGAACTATTTGGATCACATAATCGAGATGAGGATGAGGTACTAGTAGAACTTGCGTCTTTCCGCGCCGCGTTGCTCTACTTACATAATGATTCATCAACAGCAGTACACGAGCTGAGACGACACAGACATCAATCTCATCCAACGACCCACTCCTT
>JBBPOE010000258.1:0-35371 GCA_038091295.1 Tylopilus felleus | reverse complement strand
TTGCGGGCGTTTGCAAGAATCCGTACTTGTATTTGTTTTTATTTGTTTCGCCTTGTTTCCTCGATGTCTTTATCGGGTTTTTCTGCGTCTCTTTATCATCTGACATCCCGTGTCTTGTCTCAAGCACTGCCACACCCTGATGCATATGCACGAAACCCTTTTGCCGGAGGATATTGGCCTTGTGAATGCAATCCTGCACAGGTACGTGACGCTGTTGCAAACCCTCCACCAACGACTCACGACATCACAGAGCGATCGAGGAAGGATAAGTGGACTCGGATGAAGTGGACTACAATCTCTATGCAGCTGACATGGCGTGAAAAGATTCAAACATTGCGGGTTATCCATGTCCACACCCGACCAACTTTAATTGTGTGCAATACTCCTGTGATACATAGTAGAGATAGTCCTGTAATACATAATACAATACAGATTGGCCATTGCGTGGCCGAAAGGACGAAAGCCTGCATTCCGTATCGGGTGTTGCCACGGATGTGGCCCTTCGCGACTAGTAAGTATGGTATGTACCCGACTGGGACATCGCATATAACCTGGGAGTATTTTCTGGGGCTGGCCAGTCCTATACATTTGGCAACTCGGCGTGTAGCCTTTGTCCACAGCGGAGTCGGAGTGAGCTGTAAACCTCGGGGGTGCCATGAATTGTCCTTGGGTAATCATTTGACACCGGAGTCCGGACGTGCTTGGACAGAAACCAGCGTCTAAACGCGTGGTATCCGCGCATGACCAAAGAGTTCTCTGCCTTGGATGAAGCTGAATCCCATTGAGATCAAAAGTACATAATGGTTAGCATATCGGTTCCCTCAAGCGATCGCCAGTTGGACGGATGCAAAACCAATGGAAAACCTCGTGATCATGAACTTTAATTACTTCACTGGCATCACTAGCTCGTACCAGACAATGTCGGGAGGCTTTCTCGAGATAATTAATATACATATCTTGTAGTTCAACATAAAAGGTCAAGACTCCGGGCTACTTATTGACTCGTGCTGTCATTCTCCTGAGATGGTGCCGGAGCAGATGGCTTTCTATGGAACTGGATGCATCTCTCCTCAGACTTGGGGTTTGTGTGCTGAGAACGGAACCAGAGACTTACATAGTAGCATTCCTTCCATGGATCTGCAACCGTCGTGAACTTCGTCTTCTCGGCAAGTTCCTTATCTCCTTCGTGGCTGAAGATCGATTCTTTGCACTTCAAGGCGAGCTTGGTTTCAGGGAATCGCCTATGCTTGTGTGGTGTTGATAGTGGATCCCGTTTGGAGTGTATGACGACGAAAAATATGGATTCAGCGTTGACGCTGGTTGCAATGCAGAGTAGGTTGCCGCCGAGCTTTCTCTGGTGGCATTTGACGATATAAGGGAGCCTGCTTTCGTCGTAGATGTCGATGTCTGGCCAGTGGCGCAATGCCCAGGCCTTCGCGTCCCCCCAGGACATGGGGTATCCTCCTACGATGAGCACCATTGTTATTGTTTGGCTTCAACTTCAGCACGTCCAAGTCAGCGTACAGACCTTCACGATTGACAAGGAAACTCACGCAGAGAGTACTGGGTGGAGTTGTCAGTGTTGAGGTTGGTGCGGACGTTCTGAGCGCACCTCATCATTTATATCAAGTGAAGAGTTCGAACCGCGGGAGGTCACGTGTGTTTGTTGTCACCCCTTTTCTGAGTCGATCATCTCAGTTCGCCACAACATCGGACTTTCGTTCTTGCTGTTTACCCCCATTGTTGAGTCATGGTGGTCCAGACGTCCAGGGTCCACCACGTCCACCTGCCATCAGCATGCCTCGTGGCGCCTTTGTTCTTATCAATCCATTAATGACACTCATCGTACGGTACCCTAATTCTATTGTTCCACCGATGTGGAAGTTTCTCGGATGTTTTGTCTAGCACGATCCTTAAATTCTGCGAGGCGATGTGCGCGAAAGGCTGGAAAACTGTATCCACTTGATCAGTGAGTTTAACCCGAATCTCAGTTTCATTTCTCAACCATTAAATTACTCTGTTTGCATGTAGCACACGCGAAACATCTCAATGTCGCATAGACGTCTTCCCCCGTTGCAGCCAGAACAGTGGCTTGTTCAACGGCTCGAGAACATCGCTCAATTTGATCCTCGCTTCGAAGCGTCATGGTATGGCCCATACAACGCCCTACTTTCGCACTATTTTCCATATCAGCAACAATTCCTCATCAAACCTCAGCCGAAGATCAGGGATGCGGAAGAAGCAGATGTTTCGTTTTCATCAGTTCAAGCCGAGCCTTCCATAGAGCTTGATGAATCTCTGGATGAAGATAGTTTTGCAGCCGTCGATCTCTCTATGAACTCCATGGGCTTTGCGACTTTCACCGGCACAGGACGCATCTACATCCCCGACTTTATCGTCGCCAAAGCCACCCAGTTTGCTTCCCACGATAGACCTCTACTGATCGCAGAAGTCAAAGTTGACGAGCCCACGGATGAGTTTGATTGGGTTACGTATCAGAATCAGCTGGATGAGTATATGGATTCCCTTTCCAAACAAATGTCGAGCGACACTCCTCTGGTTGGCTTATTGATATGCGGTACCAAGGTGAAGATCTTTAGGTTAGAGGGTCCTGGATCTAGTATCACGATGGATAGGGCGACGCATAGCATCAATAGCAAAGCTGTCAGGGAGTTGCTGCAGAAGATATCGACGGACAATTGGGGTTATTAACAAAGTGATTCTGTCACTATTGTAGTTGTATGTCACGGTGAAGATAACGATGCATTGATGAGACTGTTGTTCGATTACCTGACAGAGACTTTGAATGACTAACTAGAATCAATGTGGCCGAATGTGATACACGCCAGTATGTTGTCACATAGTGGGGTGTCCTACCGTGACATCACTCGGAGTCCACTATCCGTTCGTACTAAATAGGACTTCAAGCTTCACCCCTCAAATTCACCGTCAGCTCGTTAGACAAAGTAGCCCATCGTTCTCGAGGTAATTAACATATATGTCTTGTGGTCCAACATAAAGTCTCAGGTGAGGGTCGAGACTTTGGGCTGCTTGTTACTCGTGCCATCATTCGTGTGAGTGGGTGCCGGAGTAGATGGCTTTCTATGGAACTGAATTGTCTCTCTTGAGACTTGGGGTTTGTGGACTGAGAACAGAAGCAGGGACTTACGAGGGACCATTCTCTCCAGGGATCTGCGATCGTCGTGTACTGCGTCTTCTCGGCAAGTTCTTTATCTCCTTCGTGGCTGAAAAGGAATTTTTTGCACTTCAACGCGAGCATGCCTTCAGGAAATCGCCTATACTTGTGTGGAGTGGATAGTGGATCCCGTTTGGAGCGTATGACAACGAAAAAGATGGGTTCGGCGTTGATGCTGGCTGCAATGCATTCCATGTTGCCGCCGATTATTCTCTGGTGGCGTTCGACGATATAAGGAAGTTTCCTTTCGTCGTAGATGTCGATGTCTGGCCAATGGCGCAATGCCCAGGCCTTCGCGTCCGGCCAGGACATCGGGAATCCTCCCATGATGAGTACCATTGTTTAGCTTTGATTCAGCACGTCAACGTACAGACGTCTATAGTCAACAGGTAAACTCACACAAGAGCGTAGTTGGTTGAACTGTCAGAGTTGAGGTTGAAACGATGATGTTTAACACACGGTTTAACGAGTCAGTTGGTTGACCACTGGGGGCCAGATGCGCGGAGTCTGGCTAACCTCTGTCCACAGCGGGGTCGGAGTCCACTGTAACCCAGTGTGACTTGGCAGGTCGTCCTCTGTTTACTACCTTGTGGCACATCCCATTGACGCTATCCCCGACATCATCATGATCCTTACCTGAGGCTCGGCCCGCCAGCGGGCGCAACCATAGGGGTTATGAACATGTGACCATTGTGTGACCAATCATGTCACGCGACCCACTTTCTTACCAGCTCGGAGCGGAACACGGAAGCATGTTGTACGGTCCATGTCGATTTCATGTACACATACGTCGTTATCTAAGTTCCCGTGCCACATCAGTTACCAATCTCCACCGCCCTAGATTCTTTTCCTCAATGGGCGCCATAGGAACAGCAAAGGTCGATACAACCGAACGCCTCTCACGCCTGAGGGCGTTGATGCAGCAGCAGAACACAAACGTCGGCGCCGTCGTAGTTCCCAGCGAGGACGAACGTGAGTGCGACCCCTTTTCTCGGCGTATCGTTGCTTACCTTGATCCAGACTTTAGCGAATACCCCGCCGAGGCCGACAAACGACGAGGATTTATTTCCGGATTCAACGGCTCGGCAGGTGATGAGACCAGTTTGATGGATGAGGATTCGTGCTCATGGGTCGATCCGTAGGTTGTGCCGTCGTCACCCTCAAGAACGCCTTCCTCTTTACCGATGGTCGGTACTTTCTACAAGCCGAACAGCAACTGGACGAGTGAGCAACAAACATATCACTACAAGTTACTTTCTGAATCCGATGTTGCAGAAATTGGGCTTTGATGAAGCAAGGCTTACCAGGTAACTTTATGTGAGATGGTTCAAGAAGAGAATTACTGACGTTTCCACGAGATGTGCCTACTTGGCAGGAATTCCTTCAAAAGGTACGTTTCGCATCCCGCTTGGCCTTTCTACCTGTAACACTAGCCCAGAACCTCGAGCAAGGAATAAGAATCGGGATTGATCCGAACCTGATCTTGGCCAGTATGTCGTTCTCGTCTTTGTCAGTCATGAACGTGGATCCATCCGAACGACAGCCGATGCTCAGTCGCTCACGAAATCTCTCGGAAAGTCTGAACTGGTCCCTCTCTCCCCAAACCCGGTGGATATCGTATGGGGTGCTGATCGCCCACCGAGACCCCATAACCCAGTCTTTCCTCTGGATGTCAAGTATTCAGGTTTGGATACGTCGTCTTGATCGCCGCCCTGATCTCTGACCTTGATCAGGGGAAACTCTACGCAGTAAACTCGACCGCGCGCGACAAGAATTGGTCAAGAAGAACGCAGTCGCACTGGCCGTTTCTTTGCTTGACGAAGTCGCGTGGTTGTTCAATCTGCGAGGAACGGACATCGAATTCAACCCCGGTAGGCATCTCACGATCTTCTTGGCATTACAAATGAACTTATAATTTTCAGTCTTCTTTGCGTACGCGGTTGTGAAACAAGATTCAGCCGTGCTGTTCATCAATAAGACGCAACTTGGTGATGATGTGATGGCTCATCTTGATCAAGATGTAGAGATCAGGCCGTATGAAGCATTCCTTCCTTATCTAAAAGACCTCGTCGGAACAGGTTTGGTGAAGAAAGATCAGGTATGATCGCGCGATCAAGGCTCATCATTTGTCTGTTTGATGATCGATCATCTCTAGCCTGTAGTACTCGGAGACAAGACCAATCTTGCAGTCGTCCATGCACTCGGTGAGGTGAGTTCATGTCACGTCCTTGAACTAAATCAACACCTACGCTTCAAAAAGGAGAACGTGGTCATCATGCCGTCGCCCGTAGCAGCCATGAAAGCGATCAAAAACAGCACCGAGATCGAAGGTTTCCGGCAATGTCACATACGTGATGGTGTTGCATTAGCTCGCTACTTTGCGTGGCTCGAGGAACAGCTCAACAACGGTGTTGTCTTGAACGAGAGCCAGGGGGCAGACCAGCTCGAAAGGTTTAGATCGTGCGTAACGAGCTTTATTTTTGATAGTCCTTGCCTGATTTTTGACAGTGAGCTTGACCTATTCCGTGGCTTGTCTTTCACTACCATTTCTTCTGCTGGCTCGAACGCAGGTTTGTTCTCGATGCTTTTCACAGTGCGATCCTGATACTGATAACCTGAACTAGCCATCATTCACTATTCCCCAGATCCCCAGAATTGTGCGCATATTGAGAAGGACAAGGTGCTCATATTGCAGAATTGCTAATTCTTTCTACTGACCTTTTCGTCAAAAGATCTATCTCTGCGACTCTGGAGGTAAGGACAAACAAAATACATGTTGATTGCGACTCATGCTGACCTTCCCCGTTTGCCAGGTCAGTACTTTGATGGAACGACGGATGTCACCCGCACATGGGCAAGTGCCGCGATTGTGATGCTAGAGACTGATTACAGAGGAATTGTAACAGCACTTTGGAACACCGTCCGCAGAGGAAAAACGCGCATTCACCCGAGTTCTTCAAGGTCACATCGCGATCGACACTGCTATTGTCCCCACTGGGACGACTGGTAGGTCGTTGAATCGTCTCCTGTCAGTCAATTGTTGACTCCTGGTCCCACAGGATACACGATGTATGTGAATGCGTATCTGTTTCGAATCGTGACACTGACGGTGCCGTAGAGATTCATGGGCAAGAAGGGCTTTGTGGAAAGATGGTCTTGGTGAGCAATCTTAATCTTAGTCATAGGTACCATGATATATTCAACTACGAGTCTCTAGATTACAGGTTGGCTTATTCTTGTGCGTGATATATTGGTTTCATAGCATGGTTCGATTACAGGCACGGAACCGGCCACGGTGTTGGCCACTACCTGAATGTACATGAAGGTGTGTGCAGAAACGCACATGGTATTTATGCTTACCCTTTACTTGTAAAGGTCCTCACGGCATCGGCGTACGCATTGGTAAGGGGAATACGTGGGAGTCATCGCAATTCATGAACTAACCTGGAACTCAGCATACAATAGTACGGCCATGAAACCGGGAATGACGGTGTCGAACGGTAAGGACACAAGCCACCTATGTTGTGGTCGCCCAACCTTTACTTGTGCCTCCAAACAGAACCGGGATACTATGCCGACGGTAAGTGGGGCATACGTATCGAAAGCGTAGTGGTGGTTCGCGAAGTCGAGACGCCCAACAACTTTGGGAAGATCGGATACCTTGGTTTCGAACGCATCACGATGGTCGGTTTCACGGCTTCATATCGATTTTGTGTTTGGCAAGCTAACGTTTTGTGCGCATCAAGTGTCCTATCCAGCCGAGCTTAGTCGACTTGTCGCTCTTGACGGTCGACGAGAAGAAGTGGTTGAACGAGTATCATGCCGAGGTCGAAGCCAAGGTGGGACCATTGCTTGAGGGCAAGGACGCACGTGCGTTGGCGTGGCTCAAGAGACAGTGCCAGGCTATCTGAAGGCGTTGGGGTGTGGGCGTGGTGAGGCGCGTCGAGCAGATATGGGTTCGATCTAGGTTTTAGGTACGGGAATTGGACTGCTCGATCAAGTTGAAGCCAGCGACGTTCTTCCATTTCGTACTCTATGATCGACTGCTGCCCTCTGTCGGCGAGTCGTCAAGACGAAGTGTGATTGAGGCATGGGCGTGTTTAGGGACGGAACCTCGAACCTGGTCCAAAGCATGCGATGCGATCAAGTCAGGCCACTTGGGGCTGCGTGGTGTCGGTGATACGACGCGAAGAATCCGGATCTTTCCGAGAAGGCGGCTCTGCACAACAACCGCAGCCCAAGTTGGAGTCTGTCATTCTCAACCTTCACTTCAGCTCTTCGTCAATGCGGATGATATGCTGGTAGTGGTCCGTCTGGGTGCGATCAACCTTTCCGTGTTTGGAGTGAGCGCATCCAAACAGACCATGACCAGTCGTCCAATCTGATCCATACCCATACATCTACGCAACCACACCCCCCTTTTCACACTAAACGCGTTCGGCAGGTTCATACAGATAACCCTTACAATGCCTCGTTTGGCTGGTCGCAAAGCTCCATGCCGTCTCCTCTTAATCACTCCTCACGTGCAGCAACCGAGATAACTCTCTATACCATTCTCACCCATCTAGACCTGGTCCAAGGGGCACAACGCGTTCCGCGCGTTCAAAGGGAAAAAAAAAAGGTTTTAGAGTGGGTCTTCCCTTGCGTACGTCTTGGACTCCACGAACATGCGGGGCATGGCATGATGCTTCGTTTCATTCGTTTTTTAGGCAGCCTCCCTGAACCATGTTCGTGGTTGGTTTTTTTCTCAGCGCTCCGTGGCTTCCCCCCAAGTCTGCTCCTATCGTGAGGACAAACGCGGCGTTGCGCGAGCTGTATGCGTTTGTGAGCACGATCGTCGTTCCTTGCCCCCCAGTACCGTCGTGGGAACGCCGAAACGCACGGTGTCGTTGCAAGGGCTTCTCTATCACGGACACCTATCGGACAGCACGTGTGTGATCCGAGCGCAGGTGGTATCCACTTTCCGATAGGTCGAGACCCTCTGGACAACCCTGGACGCCACGGGCTGACATGAGGTACGCCGCTCATATTACTCTTACAAGGGTGGAAAGGAAATGGGTAACGTACATGGCCTGCCCCCATAGAGCAACTAATGATACAATCGGATGCCAGATCCGCAATGAGAGAAAGGAGAGGAAGAAAAACAGGGGGTTTGAGAGAATGAGAACGGGGTGCAAGGTGGGAGGGTATATCTTTAGCAGAGAACATGATGCTGAACGATGCTGAGAACAGAGGTGTACGAAAAAGACGCCACGACGGCCCAACTCTATAAATAATGACAAGAACGAGACGTACACACGCGCTCGTGATGCAAACTCGGATCATGGGAAAGGGGAGGAATCGTCTCGAGGGGAAGAGAAAAAGAGTGTGCCATCGTGACAGTGGACGTGACAGAGGAACTACGCGTATGCTCGCACTCACTCGTCGTCTGACGTGGGCGAAGCTGGACCGTTGGTGAGGTATCCGGCTATGATGCTGTCTTCTTTACAGTAACCTGTCCATTTGAGGACCGAACGCGGTGGCGCCTTGGGTATGAGCCTCCTGTTGACGTCAATTCGAACGCCGTCTTCGTTTTGCCAGCCCTCGGATGGCTCTGGGTAGTCGTCGAGGTCTTCGGGGTAGCCCCCACCCGCAGCGGGTGGCTTGTACGAGCCGTCGTTGCGCCACAGTTGGTCCCTAAGCATCCCCGGCGTCAACGATCCGGGAGGTCAGAAAGAAGCGCAAGGAAGTCGGCGTCAGCCATGTCCGGAAAGGGCGGAAAGAAGAGATAGAGGTACACACCCTCGTCTGTTGAACCACCCTTTCCTTCTCTGGCTTGGCAGGATGGGGCTCGGGCAGACCAGCTCCTCGCACCATCGCACGGAACGTGGTGGGGGCACCGTGCTGGAGCGGCGTGGGCGGGGAGGCATGATATGGCCTTGATCGCCGTCCGAGTTGCGGCGACTCGGTTGACGGTGAGGCGGATCACCAACGATGTCAACGGTCTGACCGTACTCCCAGTGGACGTTGAGTCCCGGCGGTGGCGGCACGACCCCGTGCGAGCTGCTACCCGCAGAGCCGCTGCTCTTGAGCGAGGACGAGCGCGTGAGTGGCGAGGTCGAGTGGTAACCGCCCGTCTCTGCTGCGGACCATACGCCCTGCGGAGGGTCTGCCGGGTAGGCTGGACGATCTCCGATACGTAATTGCGGGAGCCGCGGACGCGCGGCCTGTGGTGGGACTGAACGCTCGCTTGCGAGCACGAGGCTGTCTTTGCGCACGCGGGCGCTCACGGGCGGTGTAGGCAGCGGGCGGGAGGTATGCCCCGCGCTGTCGGCCCTGCTCGCTGTGCGGGATGGTGGGCTGTTGCTCAGCTCGGAGCAGGTCGGGCATGTGTGGTAGGTCACCGGGTACGTAGTGCCGGATCGCTGTCCGCCATGACCATAGGATGGTCTCCGCTCAGGCGCGGGCCGAGCGACCTTGATCATGCCTCTCGGTGAACAGTCGTCGTCCACGCTACTCATACTCGAGGCTGAAGAGGCGTGCGAGAAGAGGGAGTCGATCTCGCTCGCAGTGCTGTCCGACGACGGTGGGTAGTAGTAGTCGTGGTAAGGGTCGGATTTCGACGACGCGATGGAGCGCTCGTAGATGTAGGTATCAGGGACGGGCCCTGGGTGAATGAATCCGAAGCGTCTGGTGTCGCGATAGCCTCGATCTCGCTCTCGCTCCCGTTCTCGATCTCGGTCTTCTTGGACGTGGCCGTGGGATGGAGGCGGTGGCTTGATGAGCTTCCGCGGAGCATCACGCACCGAGCCCCCCGGAGAGCGAGAGTCACGATGTGACGAGGGTTTGTAGTCAGCGGAGACGGTGGATGGCTGCGGACCGGCGTTTGAGTAACGACGGGCGGATACATTAAGAGTCGAGGCTTTGAAGACGCGCACCGAAAAGCCGGAGTGTGCGGGCAAGACGTAGTTCTGTCGGTCAAGAAGGGTAGGGTTGGGTAAGCCCGCGTTCACTATCATGTCGAACGGCGAACAAGGGTAACGCAAAGAACTGACCTTGGACGATCCCGGGGGTGCCCCACCGCCTCCGCGGTCGACTCTTGAGGGTGGACGGACGCCAGGGTTAAACGACGACGACAATGAATTTGACATGAATGCGGCAGTCATAGCTCTTGTACAATCTGACCTAGCAGAATGGGGCGGGCATAGGTGTGCGAAGGGGAGTACTTATAAGAAAGTGTCAAGGAATAAAAGGACGACGGAGGGAGCGACTTTTTGGTATTACTGTGGCGAGAAGCAAAAGGAACGCACACGGGGCATTCGGGAATCGTGGTTTGGTACTAGATGAAATGGCGAATGGGCTGTAGCGTGCCAACTGGGTGCATGCTGCGAACACGAGTTAACCAGGTTGCAGGGCATGAGGTTTGATTTTGATGTGAAACCCTAGGCGAGCAAATAAGGATCGAGTGGCTCTAGGGGCGAAAGAACTCGAAAGAAGGTCGTACGAAGACCGCGACGTATCGATAACAGGCCGATGACGGAGGTGGGTGCGACGAGAGTGGTATAGGTCCGGCCACACGTTCGCTTCGAGTGGCTGGCGTGGGGCCTCTGAGACGCTCATCCCGGGGCTGTTCCGGCGTTATTTGCCGTCTCATTTATGCTCGGCATGCAGATATGTTTCCGCACACGACGGGGAGAGCCATCAATCTGGTGTAAATGAAATGTATGGGTGACCTGGAGGGACGACTTTGAGGGACGCGATGGAGCACCAATGCGAGTGCAAAACGACCACGTGTCACTGGGTATCATACGTCAAGGAGCGGCTGGCGGTGATTTGTTGACCGTAAGAAACTCTAGTAGGTTTTCACTTACGTTGGAACGAGAGGAAGGTGACCAAGCCACACGGACCACATCAGGAACCGAAGCTCACACGTCGATCGTAATAGAAGTACGCCTTTTCTGGCAAAAGTAGAGCCCTTGACAGCTTTTCCAAACTGCGAGATGAAGGCGGAGTCGGTGTGCATGATTTGCAAACATGCTCAAGTGGCGGCCCGCCAACGGACTTGGGTCTCAGTTTCTGGACAGACAGAACCACCGACACTGCTTGGGAAGTGAGAACGGGAATGCCGAACACAGCTTTTTGTACACGGCGAAGATGCATCTCACAGCTGTGCAAACGACGAACCATTCGGAAGACTACGGAAGGACGACGATAAGCACCCGATTCCAGGCCAGCACGAAGAAAGGAGGCGGAGGATTACCCAATGTATTCGTGCGTGCAGAGAGGTGACTGAAGTGCGCACACGTTCGAAAGAGGTATAATGGAGAGTGGGAGGGAGGAGCGAGGCAGCGGGCAATACCGCACCCAATCGAATATCTGAACGGAGCTTAACCAGCGGTCAGGTGGGGCACGATTGATGATTGGTTGAGTGGTGGTGTACCCTCATCGAGGAATCACGAATATGAACAGGATGCCATGTTGCACCTACGTCAACCGCGCTTTATGAATATTTTTCCTCTCGTGCCAGTCGCTGAATAGCTTGCATCAGTTGGATATCCACCGAGATTGGTAGCGTGGCGTGAGGTGCTCGGTCAATTGTGGGGCGGTGTTTTGACAAGCCCTTGCCACGAACTCGAACGGAACGAATTCAGGAAGTGCGTCTGGGACCGCCCCCGATCAATACATGGTTCGCTGACCACAGCTGAGCACTGCACGTGCTGGATTCGGTTCGTTGACTGCTATCAGATAATCCATGCAATCGGAAGGGGAGCACAGGAGAGATAAAGTACAGCCCGGGTATGCTTACGAATGAACACGTGTGTGGACGGGCGCAGTGATACGCAGCCAGGGAGATGTACCAGCGCCATTTGGATTGTTGAGAATTGAATCGAACCATTGATCGAGAGAGCGATAGTCGGACTTGATGTGGGTGCGAGGTTCGATTTGGAATTATATACAGACTGGTGTGAAAGAAGAGGATGCTACGAATGAAGACCCTCTGGGTGGTCGCAGGTTCGGATGAGGATTTAAATAAGGGAAGCCCTGGTGAGCACGGGGCGCCGGTACTCGAGCACAGGGTTCAAAGGAGTGTACATTTTACTCACAGAAAAATGAATGAATGATAGTTGTTTCATCACCTAAGTGGTTGGTTTAAAGGTCATAGTAGTATCAGGGGTGTGTGACGTGACACGTTATGCTGTGTGTGACACGTTATGCTGTGTGTGACACATAGTCACACTGACTGTGACTGACAAGCAGAGGGCGTCGATATTATTTTTTCGTGAGTTATGCATGCGCTAAGACATGACCTTCTTTCTCCGAGTGGTGTCGAGTTTGCAGTCTCTCTCAATCTCACCTCGTCTACGCTCGTGAACCTCGTCACCGCAAAGTCGAACCTCGTCCGCATATATGGCATCCACGAACAACCTTCGCCCATCTCCGACCGCGTCGAGAGCGAACGCGACAAGCGTGCTCGCGTGCGCAAGGGAACAGAGGCAGTAGAGGGTGAGGTAGAAATGGACCAGTCTGGCGAAGGTTGGGTCAATATGGGTGCAGTTAAAGTGAGTTCTTCGCGTAACCCTTGAGAAGCGCTCTTAAACGGCGAGTCAGTCCAATACAAACTCAGAACCAGCTACTACCTGGCGCTTCAATCTTGTTCGTGAGCATACATTACATGGAGTTGTTACCGGAATGGACAAAGTTCGCACCATGTCGTCCAATGACGACATGCTCGACCGTCTCCTCGTTTCTTTCAAGGATGCAAAGGTACTTCGTTTTCTCTTCATAGGTTGTTCTAAATGGGTTCAGATTGCGTTGATGGAATGGTCCGATGCTATTCATGACCTCGTCACCGTCTCTATCCACACCTACGAGCGTGCTCCACAAATGGTATGCACTATATTTTGGTGGAGGCATATTCCTGACTTCTTTCGACAGTCAGTTCTCGACAGTCACCTCTTCCGTGCAGAACTCCGTGCAGACCCTTTGTCCCGCTGTGCTGCTCTCACCCTCCCTAAAGACTCTCTTGCAATTCTCCCCTTTTACCAGACGCAAGCTGAATTTGATGTCATGGAACAAGACCAAAGCATCGCAAGGTATGCTCTCACATATCCATTCAATTATACCGACGCCCACCATTCCCACAGAGAAGTACCGTATTCTCCATCCTTCGTCCTTGATTTAGTTGCGGATGTCGACCCGAACCTCCGTAATGTGATCGACTTCGTGTTTTTGCCAGGGTACAATAATCCCACGATTGCTGTGCTTTGCCGGTCCGAAAAGACTTGGGTCGGGTAAGTTGCCCTCACAATGATCTGGGTTCTCTCACTTTCTGCGTTATTCTAGTCGTCTCAAGGAGTATCGTGACACGGGCCGTTTATACATCTTTACTCTCGATCTCCTCAACCATACATATCCCATCATCACCACCGTGGAAAATCTCCCGTACGACTGTCTCTCTCTCCTTCCTTGCGCACAATCTATTGGTGGTCTTATCATCCTTACCCCCAATTCGCTGGTCCATGTAGACCAAGCTGCCCGACGTGTCTCACTCCCCGTCAATGGATGGTCTGCACGCGTCAGCGATATTCCCTCCCTCCCACTTGACAAAGACCTAGATCTGGTCCTAGAAGGAAGCAAGCTTGTGTTTGCAGATGAGAAAACGTTCTTCGTAGTCAGGAGAGATGGAATGGTCCACCCTGTAGAAATCATCTCGGACGGACGAACGGTGTCGAGATTGGTTCTGTCTCCAACCATTGCCCAAACGACGATTCCTGCGGTAACGAGGCTACTGGACGGGGGGATGCTGTTCGTAGGGAGCACGGTTGGACCATCAGTATTGTTAAGAGCAGCGAGGGTCGAGGAAGAGATAGAGGAGGGCGAAGCAGAAGATACGAGCGCAGCACCAACCGCTGTAGTGGATACCAAAAACGCGATGGATGTCGATGATTTCGATGACGATGGTGAGCGAACATGAGAACGTGTTTGGAAACGGATCACTGACGCCGGTATCATCTGAAAGATTTATATGGAGAGTCGAAGCCTACGACCAAAACGGATGCAAATGGTACAGCTCCTGGAGCACACCCCTTGCGGACACGCTCTGTTATCCACCTATCGTTGTGCGACTCGCTTCCTGCATACGGGCCTATCGCAGATATGACGTTCTCTCTGTCAAAACTAGGGGTGCGTGTCATGCATTCATCCCGTCATGGCGCGCATATACTCACGCCTCCGGGGTCTTCGTAATAATCGCTATTTGTCTGATGTGCGGCTGCCTCCCCCTGTTAATAGGAGCGATACGTTCCCGAACTGGTAGTTGCCACAGGAAGCGGACATCTAGGTGGCTTTACTCTTTTCCAGGTACGAAAGAGACCCTTGATCCTTCGCCTGTTCCATTGTTAACTATTCTTGGTGGTCAGCGTGACCTTCCTATTCGTACCAAACGCAAACTCCACGTTTTGGGCGGTGCACGTGGGATCTGGTCTATCCCTATCCGGCAGTCTCACAGAGTAAATGGTACGTCATACGAAAAAACCAGCAGCGGATTGTTTGCTGGGGAGAACGATACGATCGTCATCAGTACGGATGCCAATCCATCCCCGGGAGTATCCCGTGTGCGTTTCTTCACCCACGCTCGAGATGAGCTGAGCTAATCTAGAAGTGGTGATGGGCTAGATTGCGACAAGGGCTGCCAAGACGGATTTGGTTATTCCGACTCGTATACCGGGGACTACCATCGGTGCCGGCCCGTTCTTTCAGCGCACCGCCATTTTGCATGTGATGACCAATGCTATACGCGTCCTCGAACCGGGTGCGTTATCCTGTTGCTCGGAAGCTTTCGTCTGATTCGTGATTGGTAGACGGTACCGAGAGACAGATCATCAAAGACATGGACGGGAACATGCCTCGTGCAAGAATCAAGGCGTGCAGCATATGCGACCCCTTTGTGGTGATTCTGCGAGAAGACGAAACCATTGGCTTGTTCATTGGCGAGACAGAGCGAGGCAAAATAAGAAGAAAAGATATGTCGCCGATGGGCGAAAAGGTGAAGTTTCACGTTGTCTCATGTCGGCCAGTGTACCAATGGTGTTCCAAACAGTCATCTCGGTACCTCGCGGGATGTTTCTACACAGATACATCAGGCATGTTCGAGATGATGACGACCGACGGCACAGTCGCCGTTTCTAACAATGATAAGAATATCACTTCGACTCTTCAGGCCGCGGTCGCTGCTGGACATAATAGCCAATGGCTGGTGCTCATCCGGCCCCAGGGGATAATGGAGGTACGTTCGTTCATCTATCTTGCATTTGAAAGACGTGTGACACTCCTTGACCAGATGTGGTCCCTCCCGAAGCTGACACTTGTATTTTCGAGTGCGGCAATCGGCACGCTTGAGCCAGTGTTGAACGACAGCTTTGATCCACCTGCGCTTTCTCCTCCACAAGACCCACCACGCAAACCACAAGACCTCGACATTGAACAGATACTCATTGCGCCCATGGGAGAGTCTTCTCCAACTCCCTACCTCTTTGTATGCCCGTGCCCTTTCATTCATGGTTCATTCGTGTAATTAACCCTTGCAGGTATTCATGCGTTGTGGACATTTGACGGTCTATGACGTCCATTCCGTTCCCTCATCACCGCCACCATCCACTGGCCGTTCCACCTCCTTGAAAATTCTTTTCACCAAAGTCTTGAGTCGGACGTACGAACTATCCAGACAAGAAGAAACAGAAAAAACGGTGCTCGCGGAGCAAAAGCGGATATCCCGCACGTTCGTTCCATTCGTCACCAGTCCTCCAACGTTCTCGAACGTCAGTGGAGGCTATACGCTCACCGGTGTCTTCTTCACGGGTGATAGACCAAGCTGGATAATACGTACGGATAAAGGTGGCCTCAAGCTGTTCCCGAGCGGACATGCGGTCGTGCACGCCTTTACAGCATGTTCGTTGTGGGAGTCGAAAGCGGAGTTCTTGGTCTACTCTGACGAGGTGAGTGGTATGACGTCGCTCGGACCTCGATTCGCGCTTTTGCCGAGACGTTAAGACTAAACGGTTCCGTTCCGTAGGGTCCTAGTCTTTTAGAATGGATCCCTGACGTCGAATTGGATACCTCGCTGCCGAAACGTTCCCTCCCACGGTCTCGACCGTATTCCAACGTCGTGTTTGAACCGTCCGCGTCGCTGATCGTTGCTGCGTCCACGTTACAAGCACGGTTCGCCTCGTATGATGAGGACAGCAATACTCTTTGGGAACCGGACGGTGAGTGTTGTCGTTTTATTTTTTGATCCGTGTGGGTGCTAAAGAGGACGTAGGCGCAGGCGTTTCATTCCCGCAGTGTGACTGTTCGACGTTGGAGCTGATTTCTCCTGACAGTTGGATCACCATGGACGGGTGGGTCATGGTCTGTACGTGTGAAAAGGGGATCTGACCTATTTATAGATATGAATTCGCCCCCAATGAATACGTCAATGCGCTTGAGTGTGTGACGTTGGAGACGTTGAGTACAGAATCTGGGAGCAGGGATTTCATTGCTGTCGGAACGACCATCGACCGTGGGGAGGATCTGGCTGTCAAGGGCGCGGTGAGTGATGTGATTCTCGTTGTCATTCTGTTTGCTTAGTGTTGCACGCTCTCCAAGACGTACATCTTTGAGGTCGTCGACGTGGTACCTGACCCGTCGGCCAACATCCAACGGTGGTATAAATTGAAGCTACGCGTGCGTGATGACGCCAAGGGGCCGGTGACCGCGATCTGTGGGATCAATGGTTACCTGGTGTCGTCCATGGGGCAAAAGGTGGAGTGGGGAACCTAGTGCGTGGTGACGTGAGCTGACAAATCCTTTTAGATATTCGTGAGGGCATTTGACCTCGACGAACGCCTCGTGGGTGTCGCGTTTTTGGACGTTGGCGTCTATGTTACTAGCCTGCGAGTGCTCAAAAACCTATTGTTGATTGGAGATGCGGTGAAGAGCGTTTGGCTCGTTGCTTTCCAGGTATGCTATATCTTTACCCCAAGCAGCACGGAGGGTGAACTTTGGACTCTAGGAGGACCCGTACAAACTGGTGATTCTGGCCAAGGACATTCGGCAGACGTACGCGACCAACGTTGACTTTTTCTTTACCAACGGAGAGTTGTCGATTGTTCTCAATGACGAAGAGGGCGTGTTACGGCTGCTCGTGTATGACCCAAGCGGTACGTTCTCCCTCTGCGTCAATCCGCTGTCGTTGACGATTTGAATCCTTGGCTTTAGACCCCGAATCGAGAGGGGGGCAACATCTCTTGTGTCACGCCGAGTTTCACTGCCACAAAGAGTGTCGAGCATCCCGCACGATCGCGCGGAGGACGAAAGAGGACAATGAGATTCCCCAGGCGAAGCTCATTTCTGGTATGTTCTCCCATTCGCTGTGACTCTACGACAAGCAACGGCGACCTCTTTCAGGGTTCGCGGACGGCTCGTTGTGCGCGTTGACGCCAATCGACGAAAATGCTTTCAAACGATTACAACTCCTCCAAGGTCCACTGGTGCACAGCGTACAGCATGTCGCGGGTCTCAATCCCAGAGCATACCGGTGAGCCTCGCCCACTCCATTCCCATCGCGTTGGTGCGTGCGTCGCTGACCCTTTTGTCCAGGATCGTCCGCAACGACGCACTCTCGAAACCGATGTCCAAGGGAGTATTGGACGGCCAGTTGCTCGAGGCGTTTGAGGAGATGGGCGTACAAGGACAGCATGAGATGACCCGGCAAATTGGGACGGAGAGGATGGCGGTGTTGAAGGACTGGAGTGCGCTGGCTGTACCTTGGTGAACGGTGATCGATTTGCTGGGCACATTTCTGGCTTGCGTGTACGTGTCTCTGTGGTGGGTGGTTAGTGCTTGCTGGGTGGGCTGAGGCGGAGAGGAATGTGCTGTCGTTTCGTTATACTTGCATCTGTATTACTTGTTCTTGTCTAATGGCGAAAGACCTACCACGTACTTCGAGTTGTAGGAGCTGTCAAGAGGATATTGGTTGTCGGGCATATGGTGTAGCTGGTTATCACATCCGCTTAGCATGGTGCTATTTGCGGGGGGTCTCCGGTTCGAGTCCGGATTTGTCCATAATTTTTTCCTCGAGCCTTTACCGCGGTAGGTGCTCCGTGTTGCTCCGACAAAGGGGAGTCGAGTGGGAAATCCCACTGCTGTCATGGTACCACGTGGAACGCCTCGATGGTGACAGAATAGAAAAAAAAATGCAGCATGACTTGGGTTGCTCGTACACCACTTTGTTTTCTTTTACCGATCTCAGGTCCACCCCACGCGCATCACCTTTCTACTGACGCCTGTCGCCTTTTCCCAAATCGTCTCTACTTGGCCACGATTCCCTCGCTCGTCTGCAATCGATTCTACACATCTAACAAACTCTGCAATACCACCTCCAACACCAAAGTAAACCGTCTTCGCGGCGACGAGGCAAAGGTACACGTGTCCCCCCGAGCACGCATCTCGCATGACGCGAACCAGACTCGGGAGACTGTTTGGGTGGTATATCGTTTCGGACGTGAGGACGAGGTGGTATGGTCCGCTCGTGCGCTGCAGATCAAACGCATCCCATGCGCCGGAAAAGAAGCGAAGGCGAATTCGGTGGTCGTGCAGCGACGTTCTGAATGCGTGTAGCAGTTGAGGCGTGATGTGTAGCTCCGAGTCGTTGTCTTCGGCGTCGATTGTGTGGGCCTCGGAGCTACGGTAGCCGTTCGCGGCCGGCGAGGTATCTGGAGGGTTTGTGGTAGGAAGTGAGACAGTTATGCAAAACGCCACTTACACCAAGCGAGGAGGACGTTTGGGATGGTTACCAGATGCAGGACGGAGGCATTGTAGTCTTGAAGATGAACGTCAGTCTCGGTATCGCCGGTTGGCGGGGATGAAAATATCTCCTGGAGAACACATAGCGTCGGGATCGCCGTGCCACATCCCAGCTAGATGTATCATTCACGTCAATGATGGGCGAATAGGTAGTCGTGTAAAAGATGTCGACGTACCTCTAATACGCGTCTGCCTTTGGCGTTGGCGGCGTGACCGTCGCGTTTGAGATAGTTCGCCAGATCGAGACTACATTCCCAAGTTTTCAGACCGCCTTCATAGACAAGAGGCACAAGATCCGAAGGGTTGTCAATAAATTCAAGAGCCGATGCGAAACTGGGGTGGGACCCGGCTGCTTGACCCGCGGATTCTGGATCATCATCGGTTGTGCCTTGGGAGATGAGCTGAAACCGCGCGTCGAACAAGTCTCGGCGTGCGATCTTTAGGCCGGGAGTGTGACCGTCAGAGATAAAAGAGTATGATATTTTGGTCGGTAATGCTTCTAGCTAGACTTGATTCATGACAGTGAGGTTGCATGCAAGGAGACGAACGCGCTATGCATACCAGTGAGTCGAGATCCATCTCAGAAAATGGTTCCCCAGTTTTCTGTGGGGCTGAAGCAGTGTTGTGGGCTTCATGCACGTCTTGCGGAAATGTGGATTCGTCCACACTGTCTTCCAAGTCAAAGCGAAAGTGGAACATTTCTTTGACTAGAATGGATCGAAGTCCATTTGCCCCACTAACACTCTGTTACATAAGTTGTTTACAGTGCTTTGCCATAGATATTGTGGCGTGTTTGTACAACACGCCTTCGCTAAAGTGGTAATAAACTTGCATAAACAGTTCATTTTGAATCTCCGCGAGCATATTAGCGCTCACACATTGTCCACCATTTCCGTAAACGGCGTTGAATAGAAACCTAACGTCATTGTGGACCGCTTGGAAAAGAAAACCAATTGTCCACATTTTCCAACAATGCCAGTGCTGAAAACTTTGTGGTGAGCGAATATATAAAGGTGGAGATTACTACCCCATACGCCAGCACACATCCACCTCACCGCTCTAAGCTGTTCACTGAGCCTTAACGCGATTTTATAAACTACGACTCACATCCATGGATGACCTCTGTCAACTGGATATCTTCTCCACATCACATCCGCCAACGTCAGACGATCTCGACGTCCTGTACTTTGCCTCTGGTCCTCTGAAAGACTACGAGCACATTCGTGCCACTGCACAAGGCTATTGTATCGTCTCATGAACCTCACATCATCTATGTCAGCACGGTTAGTGCATTACGCTCTCAGCCAATGTATGGAAGCTAACCTCCCAGGTTACGGGTAGCGCGTTCGACGGCTTTGAGAGCTGTCCACTTTATTTATTCGGTATTATTTTCCTAGACGTCAGCTACCGCACCGGGACTTGGCCCAAAGACAGCCAGTCGCTCTGCGATGTGCTATTCCATATACCCACCCCCGAGGTTTTCTGTGGCAGGAGCCGCTTGTACAATTACAGACATGCCTGGATGTCGTTGGTGAGCGTCTTTCTGTCACCTAAACCACTGACCGAGCTAAGAATGATCCACAGGCTACGACATTATCGCGGACAACGCAGACAGTTCACCTCTGCTCCCGCCTCAGTGTAATCCGGAAAGGGAGCGGACCCGTCGACCATTCTGGGGTCACTCAGACCAGACGTTGGATAATCCCGTCTGGCCTGGTGTTCGTCCCAACCAAGTCACGATGCCATTCTCGGGGTCACGTCCAGTCATCCCATATGGCGATGCGCTCGCAATCATCATATGTAATGTCCCTGCTGTGCTGGCGACGTTTGCATAATCGCGCACACTATGGGTCCAATCTCCCTGATGTTGTAGGAGGGTTTGGAAGTGCAGCACCGACTTGCATTTGCATCAGTGATGTATCCATTGTATCATGCTCCGCTTCGCGTTTCGATATTCGTTCGTCGTGTTGATTTTGTTACTCCTGTCCTTTTAGCTACTCAGCGAATAGTAGCACTTGCCGATGCGATTCCGGGGTGACCAGCCTTCATCAGAAGTCTGGAGAGGCCGTTTCTGTTTGACTCCTCGTCCGCGACCTTAGCCTGGATGAAAATAATACATAGTGACAATCCAAGGTATTCCTGCTCGGATGAGATTAGAGCTCGCTGGATGTTGTAGTCGGTATTGAGGGCCAGCGTACCGTAATGAAGAGGAACAAGTTGATGGTATTCTCACCGCTGATTGAGGTATGAGTGGCACAATAGACCGGTGAGGCTGCAACTAGAAAGTGGAGGCGTGCAAAGGAAATGTGTTGCATGTAAGCACTGAGCGGCGTCTGACTACAACTGGTAGAGCGTAACCACATCCTCCCTGGCAGGTGGGTGCCACCGCGCGGCGCTAGTGGCGTAGCCTATCAGTTCCGAAGTCAAACACATGGGTGTCACCCTGAAGCAACGATGGCCTGTTACTGGGCAGTTATGGAGGTGTCGTGCTCATGAGCAGTGAGGTATGGTTCTATTGTTCCTGCTGTCGTCTGAGTTGGTTGCAACCAGGAACGGACATCGACGCAGGCGCGTCGACGTGTCGATCTGTGGCGGTGCCGCACTTGACGATGTTGTCAGTGACGGTCAAACTTTCAAGTCTGGCAGTTCGTCGGCGGTGTACCCTGCTACTATAATGTTCGGGTCAAGGGCTCGGACTTGAAGGATAAGAGTCGGCGAGCGCTAGGAATCCGACGATTTTGGTCAACAAACGAAACATCTATGGTTCGGTGAGAATGTCTCACCTGTAATTGTTTCATCCCAAGACTCAGACTGTGTCAGACAGTGTTTTTTTTAGCGGTGCCCCTGTTTAGGTATCACTATTAAATCAGAACTCGTCTATCACGAACCGTTGGCGTGCCCTACCTCGTCCTCCATCATCGCTGAGGTGGCTTGGGGTTCTGCCAGTCGCGGTCCACTGCATGTCACGCCGACGGTGAGCTCTCTGTTATAATGTGATGTTAGTACTTGATTGCTTGTGGCATCTTTATTGTGTACGAAAGCATGGTGGACGACGCCGACGCCGATCTTGCGTCGCTCAGCATTCGAGGGTGTGTCGCGTTCCAGAGCTGGGGACTGACGTGGGCAGAGCGTATTATATCCACCCAACAGTGACAATGCAATGTTCAACAATAGTCATGTCCACACCTCGATATATATCACACTGTCACAAAAGACATGGGCGTGTGGCAGGATGCTCGTGGCTAGGTGAAGGTGTCAAAGCGCTGACAGTCCATCTTTCCATATCCGAGTTGGTCTATGGTCCACCTTTTCTTGTCGGAGCGGGCAGTAGTCCGCGGCCTGCTGGGAACAACACAATCCTTTGCTCGTTTGCAACCAAGAGACTGCAATATGGACAATCTCTCTTGTCAAAGGTGTGCTCAAAAGCTCTATCAGTTCTACTCCAGCACCCTGTTATTCGAATTCGGTAGCACAAGATCGTTAAAGTCCGGCGAAGATGCACACCATTCTGGACGTTTTAGTGGTGTATTCAACCAAACTCCAGTAAACAATCACATCACGTCCACATTTTTCGTGGGCACAAGTGTAGACGGCATAGTCGAATACGTGACGCGCCATTCCTGGCATATCTCAGGCAATCTAGATCTATGGCCTGGTTACCGCAGAGTCAACAATTCTGAACCGTTGTACGCCTCCGAAATATCCTGGATGAAATTATAACTTGATTCGCTCTCGCTGCTGTCGTTAACTTTCAGAGGTTCGACGTGTTATGCGATGGTCTCGATCTTTTGTGTTCCTGCCGTCGCAGAATACTCAAAGCCGCAAACAAGTTCGTCTCCCACTGTGGACCCCTTCACGTCAGACTCTGGAATGCGTCATGCTTTGGAAAACCAAGGGCTTGAAGGATGACCGCCTGCGCCGTCATATTAGAGTGAGCTAGTCATATAAGTAGGAATTCATCAACGGATGCACACATGTGGCGAAACCAACCCGTTCAAATGGATCAACGATTCAGACATCTCTAACACGTCGATAGCGATTCGTACGCGTCTATCATTCATCAAATCGACATCCAACACTCGTTGCATCCACATATCATTCTCGACTAAACATCCGTGAGGCATTCCGGCTGTGGGAGAAAAGGGACCAGAGACGGCGATCAGCCTAGACCCTGTGGAAACTTTTCCATGAGACTTACCACGCGTCCCTCCGCTTTTCGTACATCGCGAGTGAAATCGACCATTTCTACCAACGTGTGATGACCCGATCGACACGAGAAAAATGCCGTGCCTCCAAAGTCTTCACAGACAAGTTCGCTCTCGGTAAACCTGTGATCAAGTATTGAATACCCGAACAAGAAAGAGCCCGGCCCGCAATAGTCGAGAACAAACACGATCGGCTGTTTGTTCATCCTGAGGCCGACACCATACCCGTGCTGCTCACTCAACCCAATGCAGAAAAACGTTACCAGGTACTTGGTGAGTCCGAACGCCATAAACGAAATATTTCCATCGGGTTCGAGGCAGACCTCCCTGATCTCCAGTTTAGTACCGTCCGAGAATGTGTTTAATCCGCACAGAGCGAACGACATCTTCCCACTCTCCAGGTCGATCGGCGATTCATAGACTACGGTGCATTGGCGTAACTTTGGACCATAAAGCACTCGACTCTGGTGCGAAAGAGAGAGAACGTCGCTTTCGGGTATCTTGTGGGTGCTCGGTAAAGGGAAGCATTCTAGCTTAAATTGGACCTGGGAACTGTGTTTGGACTCTATGACTTTGACCAAGTGCGTCTTGGTGGCGAGGAAGAGCGTGATGACATGCATCGGATCAAGCGCCTCGTGTACATGGTTAACCATACTAAAGACGATGAGCGGTATAAGTACTTATCTTGTTATCAGTCGACGTTGGAATGTGATACCGACGCAAGGTGTCGATATCCAGCAGGACAAGTCTTCCGGACGACTCCTAGTCCGACGAGCACTCACCAATGTTCACTACGAGAAGGCGACGATACAACCGGATGTCTACCAAATAAGTCCAGCCTGCGACCTCGATCGGTGTCGAGGTAAAAACGGTCTGGATCACCGAAGGTTTTCCTCGGTCCATAACGACCTTTGCAATGGTACTGCAGTTCTTCAGTGCGTCATCGGGTTTGTGCAATGCAAGGATATTTACAACGAGTCCTTGAAGAGAAGCACTGTAGATGCCAAGATACCACTTTCTCGTACACTTCCAACACTGAACACGCGAGCAATGCGACAACTCGGACCTCCATGGAATAACATTTCGGAAGACGTGAGAATAGGGCTGTATTGTGAATCGTAGCAGATAAGAGTTGATCCCTCTGCGACAAGGAACAGAAAGACTTGCGTCACAACCAAATGAGATTGTACGAGTACGGAGAACCTGGGGACAGCTCGACGATGAGGGCCACACCGAATATAACTTTTCTGCTCGGAGGAGGACATTGACGAGATAGGAGGTAGACTGCCAATCGTACGGCCCGGGAGGGAGGAGAAAGCTATTTCTCTTGTAGAATCTCCTCCAGATGCCTGGATAGCTCAGCAAGTCTCGGAGGGATTTAGAGACCTCAATTAGAGCAACGAGAATGTCAGGGAAACGGGACTAGATTAAGGAGAACGACGCACGGTTCTAAGAGCTACAAAATCGTTGGCGTTGGAGTGATCTGCGACCAGGTGTAGAATGTCGAGTGGTGTCACTTCTAGGGATGCACCATGGCGACCCCAGGAGCCATTATAAGAAGGAATAAGCTGCATATTGTGATGCAGAGTCATTGCGACGAATCAGCAAAATGCGAGAATGTTACCTGCGCTCGTCACGACCCAGCCTGCCAGTGAATACATAGCCCCCCGGGATTTGAACCTGGACCATACTCGGTCAGCAACCTAACAAATCGTCACGGCACCATTATGAAGCGTACTCAGAATCCAACTATTTACCGGATATACACTGTCAACTGGAAATGACATACTTTATGGCTGTCCTGAGCCTCCTTCAATGAATCAGAGTGACTCGGAGATGCAGAAGTTATGTGATATGCGGCTCCAAGTTTCAACGCATTTGCCAGTCATTAAACATTGCTTGTGCCATGTAGAACCATTGAACAACAGAACACTTGACGTCCTGCTTACAGAACATAATTCACCGGACCGTTCGATGCTGACAGCGGAGAAAGATGTCAAGGACGAAAATATTCAATACCAAAGTGCAAAACTCACCCAGTGTAGTATTTGAGTGATGGGAACGACCTTCCAAACGCGGAAGGTCTCATAAGTCCAATTCGAAGTCCTCTAAGTCTATTAATAGGTAGGCTTCTTCTGAGGACGACTCATTTAGCGATGTCTGTCTTTGTCTTTCAACAGCACTCGACGCTTGTTCTTCCCCACCATGTTCTTGTTTTCTTTCCTCGTCAGCGCACTCTTGATACCACACACTTATGCCTGGGGAGCAGTCGGTACGCGTTCCCGCATTCCACAATAAAAAGTTGCTCACAGCAATCTGCAGGCCATGAAGTCGTTGCGACCATCGCGCAAATGCATCTCCACCCGAGCGTGATGCCCAAACTCTGCGACATCCTCGACTACGACGGCGAATGCCACCTCGCGCCCGTCGCGGCGTGGGCCGACCGCATCCGCCGAATACCCAAGTACTCGTGGACTGGGCCTTTGCACTACATCAACGCTGTCGACGACTATCCTAGCGGCGTCTGCGCTTTCCCCGGTTCAAATGGCTGGGGTGGCCGGACCCACATCAACGTCCTCCACGGGATTAGGAACACCACGAACGTATTACAGGACTTTGAGGCATCTCGCAGGGCGGGATGGAACACCGACGACGACGACATACCGAGCTGGGTCCAAGACGCACTCAAATTCCTGATTCACTTCCTCGGTGACATGCACCAGCCGCTTCACCTCACAGGACGCAACCGTGGTGGAAATGGCGACAAGGTTGCCTTTGACGGACGCACCACCAGTGCGTGTCCTCACCACGTCATGTTGTAATCCGACTGACCACGCGCTCCAGACCTCCATAGCGTATGGGACTCGCTTCTCATTTCGGAACGCCTCCGCACGCTTCCGGCAAATTATACCTACCCCCTTCCCCTCCCAGACGTCGAATCATACCTCCGAGATACCATCTACGACCCATATATCCGTCGTATCGTCTGGGAAGGCCTCCTCGGCAAATGGGAAAACGAACTCGACGATTGGCTCGTCTGCCCGCCATCCCCGTGCGCGTTGGTGCGCCGCCATGGCCAAGCTCAACGCCCATCCTCGTCCGCATGGCAAGCCGTCTTCTCTCTCTTTTCATCAGTAAGGAGGGACGACAACGAGTGCGAGGATGACGAGAGCGGTCTGGGCGTCGACGATGACCATCTCTGTCCATATGCCTGGGCGAAGCCGATCCAGGAGCTCAACTGCGAGATCGTAGTTCCCTCAGTACTCGACTTTGTGGCGCACGGTCCCAGTCACGACGGCGAGGGATGCGCTTGTGGCGACGCGTCCGACGGGGACGCTTACGACGCGTTCATGGCGCTCAGACGGGGATCGCATTATTTTGAATTGTATACCCCTGAGTATGCGGGCGTGATCAAGGACCGATGGCTCGTCGAAAAGTTGTTGACCCAGGGAGGCATTCGGCTCGCTGCCGTCCTCAACTGGATCTTTGCAGAGTTTGGTGAGGATGAGCTGAAGAGGACCTACCTCACGTTGTAACTTGTTTATAGCTTTAATATTTACCCAATACAAGCTAGATGACATGTATGTTTTTGGGAATGTATACCAAGTATGCCCGTAGAATGAATTTCTGACGCCGTCAAACTACAAACTATGTCATCTTTGGACGTCGCTCTGCGTGCGCGGCATGGGACAAAACAGGGAAGAACTGAAATGGCTTCGAGTTGTATGTACGTCGTATATACAAAAAAGGGAGAGGGAAGCCATTTGTGCTACGTGCGGGATAGGTGTGCGTGTGTGGGGGCGGCGCGTAGCGCTGACCGGCCCGGAGCGGAACCGAATACCTGTCGGGATGGGTGAGCTGCGAGGGCGGGTGGGATCGCCTCGCGGGGTACTCATGACAGGAGGTTGCGCGCTCACCCGGATGATGTGAGCTGCGAGGTGCCGAAACGGGGAGTGGAGGACTGGGTGTGGTGAGGTGGGTGCAGCGAACGGCGAGGACGACGGGAAGTGCGGACAAGTGCTGGTGGTGGCACGGGAAGAAAAGAGTTGTGCCGCTAAGCGACGCTTGTCCGAAGACCTAACACTCGGGCTTCACTCGTGCCTCACTGCGCCAGAGTGCGCCAAACTATTTCAACGCATCATCAGACCACCGAGAGTACAAGGCGCAAGGCCACAACAATATAAATACAAACGTATGGGTGGCATATTTGATAGCAGTTACAGAGCGAACGAAGCAATGCGAAAGCGAGGATATAAAACTAAGCACCTATATGTATATAGAGAATCCGTTGATCGAATGGTACATCGACCGATCTCATCGTCCTATTCAGCGCCAGCGCCGCCCGGGTATGATCCAACCGACCAGACTCGTCCACCATATGCTTGTAAAACGTTGACGTGATCTTGTTCGTCTCGGCATCGTCCACCGCCCACATCGTCCCAATCACAGACCGGAAACCGAGAAACTGCATCGCCGCTGCAAGGTGGATCACCTCGTCTGGACTCTCTTCGTCTCCGACAGTCGTATGACACGCCGAGAGATACGCGAATTGGGGGTTCTGCATTTCGCAGCCGATGATCCGTTGAATCGTAAAGCGTCCATCGTGTAGGGCGAACGCAGACTCGAACGGCTGTTTCCGATCGGGGATACCATGACACGCAAGATGCACCCATTCGCTCTTTCCTAGCTCTTCGATGACCCTAGGAATACAAGACTCCTCCCCCTCTATTCGCGTGAATGTAACCAGGCCATCGACGAGCTGACTAATGTTGTTCAGCTCTGTACCAACGGAATGGAGTTCGCTTTCGTCAGTGGCTGTGGCTTGACCAATCGCAAGGAAACGTTTCCCTTGCACCGTAGAACTGGAGACATAGCTCTGTCTAGCGCGAATGAGGGAGGTGAGCGTAGGGGTATACGACGAGATGTATAGATCGGCGAGTTTCCGTTGACCTGTTCGAAATGGACCAGCAGCATGCAAGGGAAGCAGAGAGAATTCGGCAGTGGGGCACCACCAGATGCGGGATCCAGATGGAAGGGTCGTTCGAAGGAAATCAACGATGGGTGCGACGATCTGATCCCAGACCTTGCGTAAGAAGCACGCGAGCTCTCTCTTCATGTCCTCCCTCTTTGCGCGCTTAGTCAAGGTACGAAGCTCCGTTGACAAGTCCCGAACACCGTATTGTGTGATCTGTAATGGAATATGGACGGGGTCTTGCTCAATGAAAACGATGAGCGCGTCACAAGAATACTTGCTCGCATTCACGATGATGACAGGTCCGCCACAGGCTGCGCATTGAAGATCTGAGAAGAGGGTGGGAAGAAGGAAACGAGAGAGACCAGGCAGCGCGCGAATGCTGGTCACAACTTCCTGCAGCTTCAGGTTGAGCTGCCACAACCGTTCATGCTGATCTGGGCCGGGCGTATTGAGTGTACTGCGGATATCCAGGGCCAGCTGCGTGAACTTGTCTCCTAATGTCTTTCCTGCCGGGCCGGATTCCATGACAATGTACAATGGTGAATGCAGGCGAGTAAGCTGGGTCCAAAATACACTCCGGCCCTGTTCGAGGAACTCAACTGCACGCGCAGGAGCATCGCTACGAAGACATGCTGAGAATGCGTCTACCGCGAGCGATGATGTGAGCTTCTTGAGAACGTCATGATGTCGAGGTAAAGATGGCAGAGTGGCTAGATGTTGAATAAGGAGTCGAAGCGCGGTTTCGTACGCTAGAAGTAGCGTGGGATGCTGAAATTGTTCAGCAACACCGATCCACGTTCTAGCGACAGGAATGTATGATGAGAAGACGAGATGGGAGACAAGGGCCAAGTGAGCGTAAACATTGAATAGCTCCTCCTTATCCTGTAAGTTCCCTGATCGTCTGAAGCGAGTATGGAGATGCAATGCAAGGTGGTCCAAAGACTCGGAGCGATAAGGGTGTCCTTCTGGCCTGAGGTCAAGCGCTTCACGATCGAGGACAATAGCCTCGTCGAGATCCTGCATGACCCCGAGCTGCTCGTACCGAGTTGACAGATTAACTGCAAGGTTGTCCAAAGACTCGGAGCGATCAGCATGTCCTGTTGGCCGAAGGCCGAGCGCTTCACGATGAAGGACAATAGCCTCGTCGAGATCCTGCATGGCCCCGAACTGCTTGTACCGAGTTGACAGATCATCTGCAAGGTTGTTCAAAGACTGGGAGCGAACAGGGTGACCTTTCGGCCGGAGGCTGAGCGCTTCACGATCGAGGACAATAGCCTCGTCTAGATCCTGCATGGCCCCGAGTTGCTTGTACCGAGTTGACAGACGATTCGCAAGGTTGTTCAAAGACGAGGAGCGCTGAGAGTGTCCTTTGGGGCGAAGGTCGAGCGCTTCACGATCGAGGACGATAGCCTCGTCGAGATCCTGCATGGCCCCGAGGTGCTCGTACCGACTCCACAGATCAATTGCGAGGTTGTTCAAAGACTGGGAGTGATTAGGGTGTCCTTGTGGCCGAAGGCCGAGCGCTTCACGATGGAGGACAATGGCCTCGTCGAGATCCTGCATGGCCCCGAGCTGCTCGTACCGAGTTGACAGAACAACTGCAAGGTTGTTCAAAGAGCGGGAGCGATCAGGGCGTCCTTCTGGCAGAAGGCTGAGCGCTTCACGATCGAGGACAATGGCCTCGTCCAGATCCTGCATGTCCCCGGTGAGCTGCTTATACCGAGTTGAGAGATCAGCTGCAAGGTTGTTCAAAGACCAGCAGTGATCAGGGTGTCCGTTTGGCCGAAGGCCCAGCGCTTCACGATTGAGGACAATAGCCTCTTCGAGATCCTGCGTGAGCCCGAGCTGCTCGTACCGAGTTGACAGATCAACTGCAAGGTTGTTCAAAGACTCGGAGCGATCAGGGTGTTCTTTTGGCCGAAGGCCGAGCGCTTCACGATCCAGGACAATAGCCTCCTCGAGATCTTGCATGGCCCAGAGCTGCTTGTACCGAGTTGACAGACGAATGGCAAGGTTGTTCAAAGACTCGGAGCGATCAGGGTGTCCCTTTGGCCGAAGGCCGAGCGCTTCACGATCAAGGACGATAGCCTCGTCGAGATCCTGCATGACCCCGAGCTGCTCGTACCGAGTCCACAGATCAACTGCGAGGTTGTTCAAAGACTGGGAGCGATCAGGGTGTCCTTCCGGCCGAAGGCCCAGCACCACACGATGGAGGACAATAGCCTCGTCGAGATCCTGCATGGCCCCGAGCTGCTCGTACCGAGTGGACAAATCGGATCCAAGGTTGTTCAAAGACTGGGAGTGATCAGGGTGTCCTTCTGGCCGAAGGTCGAGCGCTTCACGAGCGAGGATAATAGCCTCGTCGAGATCCTCCATGGCCCCGAGCTGCGCGTACCGAGTTGACAGATCAACTGCAAGGTTATTCAAAGACTCGGAGCGATCAGGGTGTCCTTTCGGCCGAAGGCAGAGCGCTTCACGATCCAAGACAATAGCCTCGTCGAGGTCCTTTGTCCCCTCAGGCTTGAACCGTTGATAACGCGCATGGAGGTAAATTGCAAGTGAGGACGATGCGATAGCTCGCTCGCGGTGATCCGGTGGGCAAAGATCCACTGCTTCATTACCGAGGTTGACTGCCTCGTCAATGTAACTCCTTGTCCCTTCTCGCTCAAATGTGGCGAAGCAAGCTTCTGCCTGCCAGAGCAATTGCGAGACTGATACGCACGTCATTCCACCGGTCTGCATGTAAAAAACAGGATACGCTACCTCTTGACTCCATCCTGGCTCACGAAACTTTCTGCAAGACGGGGGCTTGGGGGAAACGTTGGTATGCTGTGCGCGTGGTCGGTGCAGCGACCAAACAGGAAACGATACCGTGACACAGCTTTCACTAAACATGGGTTACATTTTCTTGCTAACAACCGAGTAATTGCCTATGTGATTCTAGTTCTGCTCAGCCTGAGGCAGCATATACTTATTAAGGTCTACTCACCGCCTTCCTGTCTCGAATGCCAAACTGTATTGGCTCCGCCATCGCCGCCCGTCGCATTTGACGTTCTGCTAGAAGTCATGGGTCACCATTGTCTTCTCTTTGGTTTCCTTATATTTTCACTAGCTTATCAGACTTGTAAACGGATGTATGATGATTACAAGAGTACTCCAAATAACGTGGGGAAGAGCAACGGAGGAGATGTACTTACCACACCGAGTCGATTCCTAACCACCATGCCTACAGCTGAGTCGTCACTGCACCTAGATCAAGGAAGCATGTCGCCATCCAATTGCACGGAGACGTGCTGTCCTGCGAGGGTATCGAGCTGCGAAATTCTTGGTGTCCCGCATTCATTGAAGGAGAAGAAGCTTTTGTCCGAACCGATGCCACAGTAGGCCGCTACGGTAGGATGTTGCCAGTAACCCATGTGGTTCCATTTTGGGTCGGAACGCACTGGCAATCGTAAGGTGGTGGGGACAGCATTCCTGATTCGTGACGATGAAAACGTATCCGTGCAGGCCATTTGACGGGCCAGGTGACTGTGTTCGTTGAAAAGTACAGGTGAAGATGGTAAATCTGTCGAGGATAACTGATCCCGCTTTAATCAAGGATCAAGGCAGAGAAAGAAAGCGTTAACCTGTGGAGACCAGGCAGCAAAGTTTTTGACGAAACACTACTTTATATAGTTCCATGTCCTCGTTTCAATCGACACACGTTCAGGTAGTTGCAGGGGCTCAGCCTACGCGCGGTTGGGGTGGATGTTGTACTGAGAAACGTCGTAGACTCGCGATGGCTGCCTCCTACACCATCCTCGTCGTCGCGCAGATAACGATGACCCATCGAGAATCAAATCATTCATTTCCAACTTTCATATGTAAAGGAAAAGACTATTGTATACTCCACCGTGTGTCCACCCCTTTCTAATACCCATACCTCGCCCTCACAAGTGCATGATCAACTGCTTGAACCCAGACATCCACATCCCAATATCGTCCGTCTGCGACCCCCTGGTGAGCAAATCGACGTGAATGCTCAACGTTCAACGCCGAATCCCGGTTGCGCGCAACAATTACTACACGTTCATTTCATTCAGTCAACTCCGCAGTCCCACAGGACTGTCAACAAGTACCTTGGACGAGCACCAATAACTGGTCGACGATAGGCTTGGACAACGTCTCACAGTTGAGCGCGTCAAACAACGGGTTAATAGGCCACTCGAGGTGGTCAACCATGCGTTTTTGTTGAGGCTACGCACGCTTGTGTCACTCTTTGGGGAAAAAAGGGAGAAGGCAACATACGGGTACCGTTTGCTTCAACTGCACCAACTGCTCTGTCAACACGTTATAGATCGGCGACGCCGACTCGGGAATGTGTGTACGATCGCCCGGTGCTATGCGTAAAACAGTCGAATTAAACAACGGAATTGACCCATGTCGAACGGTCACTTACAGTATTTCGGCGGGGGAGGACCTCTTGGCGGAACCGCTGCACGCGCTGGGAGAGCCTTGCCACTCGGACCACCCGGAGGAGGTCCGTGCTGTTGAAGTGGCAGCATACTCAATGGATGCTGCGTTAGTGCAGGACCTCTCGCTTGCATCGGTGGACCTCGAGTGATAGACAATGGTGGTGGTCCATACGGTATAGACCGCGGGTGAGCCTGAGGTGGAGGCGGCAATACGCGGCCGGAGATGTCTGAGCGGAAGGTGGGGTGTACGGTCCTTGAGTCTGCGACGGAAGAGGGGCATCGGGTCCTCGAAGAGCCTACGATGGAGGGGGCACGTATGGCCAAGGCTGTTGCTGTTGCTGTGAAGGCAATGAGGCTTGGCTAGGTGGTTGTATTCGTGGTTGGCCCGAGGTAGAGACTGATCTTGCTTGCGGTGGAGCCCGTGCGTGCGCCATTGGAGGAGGTCGGTTTTGCACGCTCGAACGTTGTGGGGGTGGAGTCAGAGGGGTGTTTTGTCCGTGGCCGACAAACGGAGTGCCTGGTGTGGGTGGAGACTGTCGCGTTGTGATCGGGAATGGTGCAACGATAGGCTCCAGCTTGTTGACGTTGATCGAGCTCCCTATTTTGATTACGGGTGCATGATTCCTACCCCCGTTTTGTGCACGCGGCGGCGCATTGGAAACCAGGCGTATAGGTGGTCCAACCGCAGGTCCACCGAGACTGGGCGGCTTGACATGAGCATGAGCTAGTGCATATGGGCCGGAGGAACCGCCTGCTAAGTGTGTCGTTATATGGGATGCATTGGTGTATATATTTGGTTGTTTAGGAGTATGTGTTCCACCTTGCGTCGGGACGGCAGGGACCGAAGGCTTGTAAATGGGAGAGGCTGCCTTTCGCGCGCCGGTGCCGTTGGAAACAGTATCCTGGCGTGAACTCGAGACTCGAGACCCTCTCCAGACAAGACCAGCAGCCGCTCGCGCACCGTGGCAAAGTCCAAGGTTGAGGTCAGCTTCAGGTACTCGACGGTTTCTTTGATAAGACCTTGGGCAGCCAGCATTTCGGAGTACTCGAAATACCTATCATAGAGGGCTGCGAGTTTGTAGGTCTTTATTGCGCCGTCCGTACCCTGAGTGGGCACGGAAAGATCACCATCCAGATACTTGACGGCCTCACGGAAGACAGTGAAGGTAGATTCGGGGGAGTCAGAGGCTTTGACTCCACGCCTTTCCTTTTCTGCCAGTTCGTCGATCCAGATGTTGACCAGCCTTTCTAGACGTCCAGCAGCGAGGTAGGTCAGAGTGGCTATCCTCCTTAGTTCCAACGCATCCGCGATCTTGTTTTCCGAACCATCTCGGCTCTCCGCACGGAGAACTCCAGCTTGCAACTCGAGTCGCGCTCCAAGTTGTTCCGCTAGCCCTCTGAACTCTTCCCTGTTCGCAAACGCGCAAAGAATGACGAACACTTCTGCCCATTCGGTCAAGTCGGCATTTTGTACGACATTGTCGGGATCGTTGGTAACAATGCTCTGGAAGAGACAGAGCCAAGGTGCTCTGTGGGTGAGGGAGTTCGGTTTGGCGCTCAAAGCACGCTTTTTGAGTGCGTTGCAGGAGTTCGTCACCTCCTTTGCTGGCGAAGGAGGAGAGCGTCGGCGTAATGCTCTGCCGAGTGACACTTGAGCGACACAGTTCCACATCGCTGCAAAGGCAAAGAGGTCAACGAGGTGCAATATGAAGTGAAGTTTGCCCTCGAAACTTTCGATCAACTTGATCATGTGATGGCTGGCAGCGCCGCGTTCATGTCAATACACATGACACAGGACTGATGGTGTCTCCACCGACGACTCTTTAATTTGATTGCCCAAACGTTCATGCTAATCTGTGTGAAAAACCATCGGGTCGAAAAGGTTGTGATACCTAAGTAGTAGTTCTAGTAGTCGTGCTGAGTCGTGGTCTTGTTCGGAGTTCAAAATGAGTGATCTGTGGCAGTGCCAACACTCGCGATCCGTCTCCGTGACTCACACCATTGGTATCTGCAACACCACATATTGCAGGACTTTGAGGCATCTCGCAGGGCGGGATGTAACACCCACGACGACGACACACCGAGCTGGGTCCAAGACGCGCTCAAGTTCCTAATCCACTTCCTCGGCGACATGCGATTCAGGAGCTCAACTGCGAGATCCGAGTCGTAGTTCCCCCAGTACTCGACTTTGTGCCGCACGGTGCCAGCCACGACGGCGAGGAATGCACTTGTGGGGACGCGTCCGACGGGGACGCTTACGAGGCGTTCATACTGTGCGCTCAGACTGGGATCGCATTATTCTCTATACCCCCGAGTATGCGGGCATGATCAAGGACCGAGGGCTCGTTGAAAAGTTATTGACCCAGGGAAGCATTCGGCTTGCTGCCATCCTCAACTGGATCTTTGCAGAAGTTGGTGAGGATGAGCTGAAGAGGACCTACCTCACGTTGCAACTTGTGGATGGCTTTGATATTTACCCAATACGAGCTATAGCTAGATGACATGTATGGTTTTGGGGAATAGTACTACCCACGTAGAATGAATTTCTGACACCATCAAACTACAAACTATTCAACTATTTCAACGCTTCACCAGACCACCGAGAGTACAAGGCGCAAGGCCACAACAATATAAATACAAACGTATGGGTGGCATATTTGATAGCAGTTACAGAGCGAACGAAGCAATGCGAAAGCGAGGATATAAAACTAAGCACCTA